>OZ016489.1:1152500-1222500 GCA_963966615.1 Tenthredo amoena | reverse complement strand
AGTTGTATGTCATCGAGTGACTCTTGCCACGATTTGTCTTTGCTTAGTTCTACGGCCGTTAGCATATTTTTAAGCGTACTCTCATTACACGCTCTACCTGACCATTAGCTCGACTTGTTCCAGTAGCAATCAAATGGAGATCAATACTATGACTGTTGCAAAATTCTCGAAAGTCGTTACTCGCGAAACATCTACCTTGGTCCGCGATCACTCTAGAAGGGGCACCAAATAGATTAACACACTGTTTCAAAGTCGTGATAGCCCCAGACGCGTCTATGCGTAGTGTATGTCGTAGAAGTACAAACTTCGTAAATGAATCGATAAAAACGAAAACATATTCTTTGACACTGCTTTTTCCACTGAGTTTCCCAGTAGCGTCGATATGAATGGTATGCCACGGGATACTGACTTTCGGAATCGGGTGGAGTTCTGCTTGTATTTTGCCTGAATGAGATTTTGACAATTTACAAGTTATACAGTTTTCGACAAACTTCCTAACATACTTGGACATATTAGGGAACCAATAATGTTGGTAGACTTTCTCCAAAGTCTTTTCCCATCCAAGATGCATGACTGATTCGTGGACATTATTAATAACTGACCACCGAAAACTGACTGGTACTATGGGTAGATAACGACTACGATTCTTACGTTGAATCTTTCCGTATAGGACTCCCGATCTGATTTGATAAGTATTGGCAATGTCCGCGTCAATTTGATCGTTTTGCAATTTTGAAATAATATCACGTAAGCCATCATCTCGTTGTTGTTCCGCTTGCAACCAATTCTCAGAAATTTCGGCCAGATTTACTCGTTTCTGCTCAATTTTCTTATTAACAGTTTCAGTTGGAACTGGGTTTCGCGAAAGAAAATCAGCATGACACATACGCTTGCCTTCCCGATAAATAATATCAAAATCGAATGCTTGAAGAAAAGCCCACCATCTATGTACTCTCGGTGTAAGATCTGTTTTAGTACGTGATGCCTTAAGCGCGTTACAATCGGTAATTACTGTGAAATTTCTTCCTTGCAAAAAGTGACGGAAATGTTTTACAGCGTTGACCACTGCCAGAGTTTCCAACTCATATGAATGATATCGCGACTCCGCGCTAGTTGTTCTTTTACTATAATATGCGACAACGTGAGTTTTGTTATCAATCTTTTGCATAAGTACAGCCCCATATCCCTCCGCACTAGCGTCAGTGTGTAATTCGATAGGGTAAGTCGGGTTAAATATCATGAGGACCGGTTCACTTGTTAGCCTGGCGATTATTTCCTGACGAATATTTTCATATCGTGTATTCCACTCTATTTTTCCTTTTCCAGTTGTTAGTTTATATAATGGTGAAGTTATCTGTGAAAATTTCGGAATGAATTGACGAAAATATGAGGCTAGACCGATAAACTGTCTAAGTTGCGTGACTGTTCCTGGCGGAGAAGATTCAGTTAAGGCTTTTACTTTGTGCGGGTTGGGTCGTATTTCGCCCGCCGTGACTTCGTACCCTAAGTAGTCCACACGTGTTTTCAAAAACGAACATTTTTTCAGATTAAGAGAAAAACCCGCTTCGCTGAGTTTATCTAGAACTATTCTAAGTCTCTCCAACGACTGTTCTACAGAAGTGGCTGGGATCATAACGTCATCTATGTAGCATACTGCAAAAGTATTTACCACCTCTGAGAGTGCTTTATTTATTGCTCTTTGAAAGACTGAAGGCGCATTTCGTAAACCGAATGGCATAGACAAATACTCGAATTGACCATCCGGGGTCACAAAAGCTGTACGTTCAATTGAATCCTCGTGAATAGGTATCTGATGAAATCCAGATGCCATATCCAAGGTTGTAAAATATTTGGCTCCACTCAGCCGTTGTATTTGATCATTTATGAGAGGTAGCGGATATCTATCAGGCACAGTATTGCTATTAAGTTCGCGATAATCGACACATAGTCGATCAGAACCATCTTTCTTTTTAACTAAAAGTATCGGGCTAGAGAAAGGTGAACAGCTTGGTCTAATTATACCAGCTGATAAGAGTTCATCAATTTTATTGCGGACAACCTGTCTTTCGTCCGGGCTAAGACGATACGGTCGTCGCTGAACAGTACGGTTAGGATCGATCAATTTGATGTGTAATTCACCGGTGGTGACTCGACCAGTAGGCGTTCCCACGACAAACGAAGAAACGAATTCATTTAGCAGACCAATTAGATTTGATCTATCCGATCCAACTATATCAGTATCAATTTCGTCAAAATTCTCGATCCTTTTGCCAACATTGCATATGTTAACAGACATGGTTCTCTTCAAACAAAAATTGTCACGGGATGATTCAGCCGTAAAACCTTGCATGATCAAATCGCGACCTATCAAAATATCATTACCAAGATAGTCATCTGGTACCACATGAAAAAGAATCTCAATTGTGTATTCGCCAATGGTCACCTGGGACAAAACTTGCAAATTACTAGCTACGCGAGACCTCCCAATACCAAGTAGAGTCACCAGTGACTGAATACGTTTTCCAGAAAACTTATTAGCCATGGACTCTTTTATCAGAGAGCATTCGGCACCAGAATCAAAACAAAATAGATACTTCTCACCGGATTGTGTTAGTTCGGCAGTGACAGGCTCAATTGTGCAGACATTAACTTGACGTTCTGCAGACATCTTTGACGGTTCGCCCGCTGCATCTCTCTTAGCTTCGTTCCGGCATTCAGGGGCAATATGACCGCTCACGCCGCACTTGAAACAGGTCACAGGTTTCTTCTTGCCTGAGGTGTTACTATGATTACTTCTACTCGGGCCAGCTCCTGATGTTTTCCCTTTATCTTCCTTCTTACGATGCCAACAATCAGGAGATTTATGTCCCATTTTACCGCAGACAAAACAAGTCATCCTCGGTCTCTTACTATTATTGGCAGCTCTTTCGTCCTTACTGTTGGTAGAAGCAGCAGATCTTTTGCGATACGCACTAGCCATTAATTCTTGTTGCAACGCACTTCGTGAATTTATATCAGTCGTGAACGCAAGTCGCTGTAATTGCGGTTCACGTTGAACACAATGCGCTAGCACCGTAGCTACAGCAATCTGTTCGATATTCATGAATTGCCAACGAGTCATCAATGTGGTCACTAGTCTGCCGGCATAAGCAGACAAACACTCATCCTCCTTAGGTTTTCCGCTATTGACACGAATTATCACCGCGGCCGGAGTTTCTACAGAATCATATCGGGCCAAAAAAAGTTCTTTAAATTGAGCCCAATCCATACCGGCATAGCTTATTTGTGAGAACCAGGATGAGGCAGTCCCTTTTAACGCTTTGCTTAATGCTATAATCAGTGAACTGCCTTGGATCGGCTGTTCACCAAGGCACAGGTCAACCGTTCCGCACCAGGCTCGTGCGTCCGTTTCTCCTGCAGTGTCAGGATTAAATTCAGGAAAAACGATCCTTGTCGCCTGTGCGGGAGCCATCTCCTTCAATGTCCGTATGAGCTCGAACATACCTCGACTTTGCATGTCAAACATCATTCTCAAACTACTGTTTTCCATATCTTTATGCATTGAACCTTGTTGGACCGAAGCCTCAGGGTCCTGATCAAGTTCCTGCAAGGATCCCACTTCTGATGTCGGAGTGACAGCCGTACGCGGCTCAGGGGCGTCCATGATCACTCTTGCAGGGAGCTTGTTTAATTAAATGTAGTCCTAATCACTAATAACTACAACACAAACTAACATAAAATCTTAACCCACTAACACTGTGTCTATAACAAATTCAATAACAATAGGCTGAAGCGTACAGAGAGACGCGACAACGAATCCACCCTGCCTCTAGATTTCTCAATATAACCCTCAAATTTCCGTACCAACCACTGGCTCGGTTCAAATGCAACTGACTCTCAAAATCAGCATCTTCTAGGGCTGCAGTGGCTACGTTCGACAAAGACTTTGGTTCCCAAAGCCTTCATCTCGCACCTCCCTCTACGCCACTCATTAGGCTAAGAGTCTATAACTAATATCAATACTAACAAATATACCTAGACGTAAACTTAAACTAATTTATTATCAACCGTCGGTCGATATCTAGACTAAACTAAATTATATTAGCTGCCCAAACGCAGCGTCCAGCATATCGCGCCGACATATATATATAGTTTCAGTTTAATATATAGTTTTAAGAAAATTGTTATCCTAGAATAGGTTAGACTTAAGACTTTAGAATAGGTTAGACTTAAGACTTTGGAATAGGTTAGACTTAAGAAATAGCGTATAAGAAAATTATTATTACTTTTAGAATAGGTTAGACGTAGGAAATATTTAATAAAACAAAACATATATTTTCAGATGATTGGCGTCGTTGCTTACAACACCCTGTCACTCTTCCAACATTTCAGCTAGTATAATTCGTATATAAGCTAAGAATTCGATTCGATTGTCGGTAAGGGGGGAAAAATCGGTAAGGGAAGAAAAAAAAAAAAAAAAGATTGGTAATCGGTTACCATGATCCGAAAGCGAATCGGTAGTGGCGCCATCGCGCGACAAAAAATTGCAGCCATTCGATTGTCGGTGACGAAAGATCGGCAATCCATGATTCAGATTCGTTACCATCAGACTGCCGATTTGTCTACCATCAGACCACCGACTTGTCGGTAACAGAAGATCAGCAATCCATGATTCCAGAATCGAGATTCGTTAGCATCAGACTACCGATAGCAGAAGATCGACAATCCATGATTCACGTTACCATGATTCGAAATGGCGCCATCGCACGACGGAAAATTGCAGCCATCAGATTGTCGGTAACGAAAGATCGGCGATCCGTAATCGTTACCATCGGACTATCGGTATCGAAAGATCGGCAATCGTTACCATGATCCAAAATGCTAATCGGTAGTGGCGCCATCGCATGACAGAAAATCAAAACCATCAGATTGTCGGTAACCAAATCGGTAACCATGATCTGAAATCGTTACCATCGCGGCAGGTTACTTACCATCGGAGTCGATACGTTACCGACTGCTTGATGGCCGGTAAAGAAGGCTGGATCCAGAACTCTCTTATATATACTGCTAACCTTCAGGTATGTGTTTCATCTTGGGTACAGTGACAGACTCGTAAGTAGGGCTGCGCCACTAAACCCTGCCCTAGACGCGGTGTGTCCGGTAGTGGACGTTAGGGTTTGTTAGGAATCGGTATACAGGGTGATCCAGAATAAGGTATTTTCTTTCTACCAGTAGATTCCTCGTGTAAATCTAAGACGAAAATTATCAATGCTAAAATGTCGAGGGTGAAGCCGATTTCAGATAACAGCCGTTCAAAGTTGGCCAATATGAGAGCAGATACGAAACTGTCTCAGGGCCGCTATCGCCGGCCTGACGGTCCTCGCGACTCGTCACCGGCCACCGCGATCTCGGCAACGGACAAAACGACGATCAGCGGCCCTGAGATAGTTTCGTATCTGCTCTTGTATTGGCTAACTTTAAACGGCTTCACCCTCGATATTTTAGCATTAATAATTTCCGTCTTAGATTTTCACTAGGAACCCACTGGTATAAGGAAAATACCTCATTCTGGCTCACCCTGTATATACGAACCGGTATATATACGTCCTAGCACTGGCGAGAGAGATGTAGCTAGGCGTAGCCGCGTAGCGGGCGTATGAGGAATTATGTGAGTCCCCACACCATATATTCCCAAGTTCTGACTCTGTGGATACGAGCAAATCTCGTGTTATTGTTACCCCCTGTAGTGTTCGTCGCTCGAATTATTACTATTATTATTATTAGGATTTTTAACGTTACCACTATCGTATAGCGCGAATTGTTATGACTGCTCTCTGATTGTGAGTCGGCATCCTAGATCCAACGCAGTTCTACACAACAACTCCACCCCCAAAAAACACCGACACAGATTCGTATCCAGAATGAAAATCATTCTAATTCTGATCATCAGCTTGTAAGTTACTTTCAATTTTACACTAAGCACACAGTTTTAGGTCGAAATAATCCAACACACATATCGCCAAAATGACAGACAGTGAATCCCCATCTGAAACGCAAACAAAAGTTCTATATTGGTCTCTTAAAGACATACTTGATACGATTCCATACTTTGACGGTCGAAACGTGTAATAAATAACTTCATTAGAAGCTGCGAGAATGCGAAACCTGTTGTCAAACCATCACAAAATCCGATATTAATGCCAATGGTACGAACTGAAATTTACGGAACCGCAGAATCCTATTTAGGTAGTAAAGAATATAATACCCTTGACGAAATCTTAGCAGTTCTAAAAAGAGCGTTTCTACCTAAAAAGACCATATTCGAATGGCAAACCGAGTTGAACAATGTTAAACAAAAGAGCAACCAACGTGTTTTGGATTATAGCACTAAAGTCGAAGATATCTTCTACAACACAATACAAGCCATCAACAATTCACTCACCAACACAGACACGACTAGCATGATTTCGGCAATTCAAGACAATGTATTGAAATACTTCGTCAGAGGCCTAATTCCCGATTTAGAGTTCAGAGTGGCTGGTACACACCCGACCACTTTGACCCAGGCGATTGAAATAGCCCTTACAAGAGAAAAAGAATTTTTAAATCGCAACCCCCTTGACAACAGTAATAATAGTCAAAATAACACTAACCGTAACAATAATAGCAATAATCAAAAGTATGAAAATCGAAATAATAGCGGTAATAACCAAAAATCACAACAAAACCAATCACAACCCCCAAACACACAACCAAACAGACGATTCAACAACCACCCTCAAAAACCATCTACTCCTCGGAATCCAAACCAACGACCCGAACCTAATCAAAATCCTGTAACTTATACTTACTGTAACCGCAGAGGTCACACAAAAGACATTTGTTATACCGAGGCCCGTGACATAAAACAAGCTGAATACTGTACATACTGCCAAAGACAGGGTCACACCTTAAACGAGTGCCGCTCTGCTAAAAATCAACGACAGCAACCTAACCAATCACAACAGTCAAATCAACAGCAACAATCTGATCAACCACAACAGTCCAATCAATCAAACAGGCAATATTCCTCAATATCTTGTAATTACTGTAAACGCCAAGGACACACAATCGAATATTGTAGAAAACGCGCCTACAATAACTCACGCAACCAACAAACACAGCCTCCTTTAAACTCGAACACCGTCCGCCGGAAGAACGCGCCGTCGGATCCAGAACAAACACAACAGCGTTCAACGATACAATAAATCATTTCTTCGAGACAGAATCAAAATCAATAAACGAACTATTACCAGTCATTGAAATCGATATAACAGAATTAAAAACAAAATCAAAATTTGTAATAGACACTGGTGCAGACATAAATATCATTAAACTCAATTGCTTAAAAGAGAAAACAAAACGTGACGAAAATGAAACGCGAAAAATGACGAGAATAACAGACGGATTTATTAGTACCTTAGCTGAACTCAAATTAAAAATCAACGACAATTACCATGAATTTCATATTGTCCCCGACGACTTCCCAATAGCTCAAGATGGCATTATCGGACAACCCTTGCTATCCAAAGAAAAAGCTCTAATTTCTTACAAATCCAATACGCTAACTCTGACAGATACAGTAATTCCCTTCGAACTCCAAAAACACAATTCACATACAATCGCCGAGACCATCACAATACCAGGCCGTACCGCTCAAGTAATTCTTATTAAAATCGTAAATTCAGAAATCAATCAAGGTTACGTAGATACAATCAATCTAGGTCACAATATCCACTGCGGTAAAGCACTCCTGACAAATAGAAACGGTCGAGGATGCATATACGCGATAAACTCAAACGAATCAGCTGTCGAAATAAGAGTGCCGACAGTAACCCTAGAACCTGTCCTCGAAACATTTAGTACACTCACACGAAAAACTACTACAGATCGCCCCGCGCTTAAACAATTCTCAAAAACTCACGACGACATATACAATTCTACAGGCGCAATCATTCATTTCATACCGCAAAATTTCCAAATATTACGAGGAATTTCAGTCAAATTACTAGAAGCTTGCAATCTAAATGAGTACGAACTCATCACCTACGCGAAAAATAGTATAGTCGGAGCTACTATAAAAGATATAATCCCTAACACCTCACAAGTATTATACCACTCAATAATCATGGAAACATATTACAGTGACACAGACGATATAATGATTACGAAAACACTCGATACCCTAAAAAACCATCTACTAACGCAAAACACAAAAATCAATCTCAATTCCTGACCTATCTGACGAACTGAGCAAACAAAAATGGGATAACATTTTGAAAATAATGATCTCAACCTTCAATAACACAAATATTACAGTAAAAATCTACGATACTAAACTCATAACCCAACTCAGGATACGCACGGAAAACTAAACGTGTTGACAATAAACGACACAATCGGACCTAACGCTGCTATAACTGCCAATAATAATAACAACAAATCCGAAAGATTAACGATCCTTAAAAATTTGATGCATCTGGATCACCTAAACAACGAAGAAAAAGAATCTATACTCGCACTTACAACAGAATTCAACCACCTATTTTTCCTACCAGGCGAAAAATTACCACATACGCCTCTAACAAAACATTCAATTCCAACCACAGACAACATTTCAATCAAAGTAAAACAATATCGATATCCAATCATCCACAAAGACGAGATACAGAAATAAGTTTCCGACTTATTAGACCAAAATATCATCAGACCATCATCCTCTCTTTATAACTCCCCCGTGTGGATCGTACCTAAAAAACCAGGTGCGGAAGGTAACAAAAGATGGAGAATGGTTATAGATTTTAGAAAACTCAACGAAAAAACCATAGGCGACGCGTATCCCCTGCCAAACATAAACGACATACTAGGCCAGTTAGGAAACGCTAAATATTTCTCAACCTTCGACCTCGCTTCAGGCTTTCACCAAATCCCCATGGACCCAATAGACGACCATAAAACAGCTTTTTCAACTCCACATGCCCATTACAAATTTAATGACATGCCATACGGACTCAAAAACGCCCCGGCGACATTTCAAAGACTGATGAACCAAGTTCTATCCGGTCTAGAAGGAAACATTGCATTCGTATATTTAGACGATATCGTTATCTACGCACACTCCATAGAAGAACACAAAACTAAATTCAGAAAACTAGCCAATCGACTACAATCAGCAAATCTAAGTCTACAAATTGGAAAATGCCAATTCTTAATAAAAGAAGTAGTCTACTTAGGACACATTATTACAGAAAACGGTGTAAAACCAGACCCTAAGAAAATAATAGCAGTCAAATCATATCCAGTCCCTAAAACAGCCAGACAAATCAAACAATCCCTCGGTTTAGTCGGCTATTACATACGCTTTATCGAAAACTTTTTAAAAATATTGAGACCATTAACTACGCTACTCAAAAAGAACGTTAGATTCCTCCGGCCATCCGAACACCAAATGGCTTTCGAAACCTTACGAGACTTGATATGTATATCCCCTATATTACAATATCCTAAATTCGATCAACCATTTATCTTAACAACTGACGCATCTAAATATGCGATAGGCGCCGTACTCAGCAAAGGTAAAATAGGAGAAGACTTACCGATAGCCTATACTTCACGAACACTAAACAAAGTAGAATTAAATTATTCCGTAATCGAAAAAGAACTACTAGCCATTGTATATTCAGTCCACCATTTCAGACCTTACTTATATGGACATAGATTTACACTTGTTACCGATCACAAACCTTCCGTCTGGGTCAGCAGTGTCAAAGACCCAACCTCACGATTGCTGAGATGGAGATTCAAATTAGAAGAATACGACTATGCTGTCGTATACAAAAAAGGACAAATCAATTGCAATGCAGACGCACTATCACGCAATCCACCTGTAGATGCTGATAAACTATTACCAATCAATGCAAAACGCGACCGAAATCCGAGCTCAGATAGTATGCCAAACCCTGACACGAAACGAAGAAAAGAAGCACACCAATTCCCAACTCACCCGTGACAAAGTACAGATGAATCACCAAACCCCGCTCTCGTAAAGAAATATAAAGGCGACATCGATACAAATACAGAAAACGACGAACCTACTCATACCTCCATGGATTGCCTACCGTCAGCAAGAGAAATAGGAAACTTCCCAAATAGACCCCTAACAAACTATTCACAAACCGACAGTTCTGTAGATAATCAAATACTCACAAAAAGACTAATTCACCTACCAGACAAACATACACGAAATAATTCATCAACTGATACCGAAATGGAGAGTCTCTTAGACAACCTGACTACATTCTCAGAAGATCCACCCACAGGCGACTCGACAGACAGTTTCCCAATGTCCAAAGAACCAATCAACGTCTCAAAATCTACTAAAACAATAGAAATCGATTCATCTACGGACACCTCCGCCGATACTTTACTATTTACCATTGTTCAAGAGAATCGATCAAAAACGAAACGCTACGTATACAGATATTTCCCCAGACAACTTACCTCTAAATAAAAGATTACGAAATACCGAACGCTATTCGAACAGAAACACTTCATTCAGCAAGCCTAATCTCACTCCAAACAGTCCTAGCGTTAACCCAGACTCAAGTAACACGCGCGAAGAAAAAACAACGTACAGCGAACGCACTGGCGCACGATCTCCAACACACGCATACAAATATAAACTACGACCAAGAAAACCCAAATCTCCTCCACTACCACTTGACACATCGTCAGACGACGACCATATCCCTTATTATAAACAAAAACTCCCTACCTCCAGTGAATCGTGGACCTCGAACCGCAAGAATCCTACTTCCAAACAAAAATCTCCCGTTTCCAGTGAATCAGAGACTTACAAAACGAATTATAAAAAATCATATTCAGACGCCGTGAAAGAAAAACAACGAACAACAATACCCAAAACTACCACCCCAAGACAACACACCACATGCCCAATCACAGAATCCATTTACCATAACCCATCCTACAAACAATTTCGAGAAGTCTCAAAACTCTTACCAGATCTAGAAAACCAATTCATAACAGAGATAACCGAAGATTTATTCACAAAAGACGACAATTCAGCACATTGCATCCCAGCTGACTGTCTAATCGGACAAGGTATAGCACAAGAAATGATTGAACGAAACATTACAAATCGCGACGTATTAGAATCAAAGAACCCCCGAGTAGGTGACATCATAGTAACACCGTACAATAATATCAAAGTGTATAACTTAATCACCAAAGCGGAATTTTTCAACAAACCTACGTACGAAACTATGTATAATATTATATGTAAGCTCAGACAAAAACTAGAATCAGACAACGTACAGTCGATATCTATACCAAAAATCGGTAGCGGACTAGACAAACTAAACTGGAAGGCCGTCCGATCAATGATCTACTTCGTTTTCCAAAATTCAGACGTAAAAATAACTATTTGTGATTTCAAACCAAGTCAAAGAACCGCACCACATTCAGAAAATAACCCCGAAAATCCAAACTCAAATAACGAAAATTTCATACAAACCGAACATACAAATATACCTGAAAACCTGGAAAACAACTACACAGAAACAAACATACACAAAAACCCGAATAACATTCCAGAAAATAACGATCCCCCCCCAAACATTAACCAAAGCTCACACAACATCGAAGAAACAAGTTTAGATAATACACGACAAAATCCACCTCAAAACCCCATTCCACATTTTAGCCAAATAGATCCAACGCCAACAGCGACCAATATCAAAGAAACAAACGACGAAATTCTCATGAAAAAAGATAACTATGTACACTGCATGCCAGCTGACTGCATTATAAAAAAAGGAGTTGCTAAGCAATTAATCGATATTGGCAGCCTAGATACAAATTTCCTAAAATCTCAAAACCCAGAAATGAATAGCGTAATCATAACACCAAATAATAAAAAATTCATCTTCAGTCTTGTAACACAAAACAAAAGCTACGAAAAATCAACGGTAGAAGGAATACGTAACACACTAATTATTCTTCGTGACATACTACAAGCAAAACACATAAAATCCTTTTCAATTTCTAAAATAGGCAGCGGATTCAACAAATTAAATTGGTTCGCAATTAAAAATATTCTCAGAAAAGTCTTCAACTACACGGACATTACAGTTAACATATGCCTCAACGAAATCAACGTTCCTAAACCAGAACTACGCCAAGACATAATTCGCGAAAATCACGAATCCGTAATAGCTGGCCACAAAGGAATAACTAAAACATTTAAACGAATCCGAGAAATATATTTCTGGCCGAACATGAAAGACGACATAGGAAAATTTATAGAATCATGCGAAAGCTGTCAAAGACGAAAACTTGTCAGAAATAAAGTCAAACTTCCGATGGTAATAACTGACACACCGACAACCGCTTTCGAAAAAGTCTCATTAGACATTGTCGGACCCTTACCAACTTCAAACTCACAAAATAAATATTTACTAACAATCCAAGATAACTTAACCAAATATTCAGAAGCAATACCACTAAAAAACATGACATCGACAACAATCGCCAAAGCATTCGCAAAAAATTTTATTTGCCGCTACGGAGCACCCGAATCAATCCTAACAGACCAAGGTCCAAACTTTCTGAGTCCCGTGATGAAACAATTAGCAAAATTCTTCAGAATCAAACAAATCAAAACAACAGTTTACCATCCCCAATCCAACGGTTCCCTCGAACGCAGCCATCAAGACTTAATCGAATACTTAAAACACTACATTAATAATAAAAATAACTGGGACAAATGGATCCGCTTTGCAATATTCTCGTAAAACACATCAGTACACGAAGGTACTGGTTACACACCACACGAACTCATTTTCGGAACGATAGCGCGCCAACTATCAAACATACGCCTAGACAAAAACGTTTCAAACAAATATGAAGAATACCTCCAAGAAATAATAACCCGACTCAAACAAACTAGACAAGACGCTACAAACAATCTAAAAAACGCAAAATCAAAATCAAAATTGAGATACGATAAACACATAAACGCGCACAGCTTCCAACCAGGACAATATGTCTATTCGATCAACGAAGCAAAAAAGAAACTAGACGACCACTATAAAGGCCCATACTAAATAATTCGAATAATTAACAACATTAACGCAGAAATTCAAATAAACGACAACAAAACGAAAATAGTCCACATAAATAAAATCAAACTAGCCAAATGATAATTAATTAACAGATATATAAACCAATAAACAAATATAAAAAGGAAAATAACAACACCAAAACAATCTCCATATCCTGAACAAATCAATACCTAACATTCATTAATATAAAACACAATAAACAAACTCAAAATTGAAATTAATTACCTAAGCTTAACTTACTTATTAATCTTACCTAACATATAAACAACAACTCAACTAAAACGAGAACTAAGAAAGAAATACAAATACAAAAAAAAAAAACAAAAAAAATTGATAATAATAATAATAATAATAATAATAATAATAATATATATATATATATATATATATATATATATATATATATATATACAACGCTACAACTAGCACGGACCCCCAAGGACCGGAACCAAAACTCCACCCGGATAACATACCCGGCCCTCCACGGAGAGGTACGCTTCGAAATTTTCCCTACACAAAGCACACCCCATCCGGGTGACAACGTCTAAGGAACGAGGGCATCGACGGCAAAACGAAACACCGTCTTGATGTAATGCCCAGCGATGGGTCCGGAATTCTTCATAACGGACCAACACTGAGCGATGGCGTCGATAGCAATTGTCGCACACCCTCTCCCCAGTGTGCAACACAAGCCACCCAGACCCCATGAGACACGAACCGCCGTGGTTCCAGGCCTCACGCAGGATCTGCTCCCTCACACTCCAAGAATCGACGTACGGCACCCTCAGTTCGCGGATTGCCCGCCTCGTACCAGCCACCACCCCAGCCTCATTCAATTTTTCATCAAAAACTAAACAAAAAAAAAAAAAAAACCCGAGAAATAAGAATCCCAACAAAACCGACATTTTAAACAACAACCACGAAATCCCTTACCTCTTTCGAAAGCCGCCATTTCACCAAATCCCAAACTCATAATGATGCAGAATACAAAAAACCTCAACCGAACGCTTCGAATACCAAGAGACGAATGAAACCGAACCACCAAAACCGACCGGATCAGCAAAATCTAAACTTATAAACACCAATCACCACCCCCACTCATAACGAAACCCAGACACACCATATACCGACCGTAAACGAATACATTTTCAGAGCTACATTAGCTGAGCAAGACGAAATCAGAAGCCTATACCAAACATCAATGTTCAAAGAAAACCCTGGCATCTACTACGAGCACGTACAGGACCTCAGAACCTACAACGACGAATGGACATTAATAAACTTTATTGATTTAGATAACCTAAACGAAAAATTCGAAACACTAAAAAAATATTTAACCACAACAAAACAACAATGCGACTCATACGTAAGCAGGTGCGACATGCACGAACATATAGGAATGATCCAGAATCGTATATCAGTAGTAATAGAACAACAGAATCAAATAGGAACTCTTGTAGGCAAACACGACGACAGCAACATACAACAATATCTCACACAATACATCAACCACAAGCATAAGAGATCACCACCATTCCAATTCATAAGTGAAATCAGTGAAACACTATTCGGAACTTTAGACGCAGACGACGCAGAATATTACAACGAACAAATCAAAAAATTATACGTAGACAACAACCACCTAGCTTCACTACTCAAAGAACAAACACACGTTGTAAAATCTACCCTAGGAGCACACAGAATACAACTCAAAGAACTTATGGACCAAATCAAAGAAATAAAGAAAGTAGAATTACATTACCTAGTCGACACCATAAACAAAAACGAGAGGGCTAATAAAGGAAATAACCTCCTCCTCAAACACCTCATACAACTAGACCAATACACCAACAAATATGAACTAGACCTCAATAGCCTAATCGACGCAATCTTATTTGCAAGACAGGGACTACTCCACCCCAAAATCCTAACACCCGAACAAATCATGTCAACAATTAGACAAATACAGAGCCACAACCCTACGAAACAATTCCCAGTTCCACTAGAAAACGAATACGCACAGGAATTAATAAGACTCTCAAGACTCGACATAACTTACATAGATACCAAAATTATATACATCATTTCAATACCACTACTAAACACCAATACCTTCAATATCTACCGACTAATTCCGATCCCAGTAAAACAACACTATGACACCACGGACGACAAGTTCACATACATTAAACCAAGCAGCGACTACATAGCAATAACAAGAGACAGAACATTATATTTCAAATTAGCCGAATTAAAATTCAATAAATGTATGATGTCGTTAGAAACGTACATCTGCAGACAAAATCAACCACTATTCCACACGAACAACCACATCACTTGCGAAATAGGATTATTCATCCAACCAACGGAAACAGATATCAAAACATGCGACGTCAGACTCGGAACCTTCAACGGAGTATACTGGACAGAACTAACTACATCCAACTCCTGGATCTATTCTTTGACAAAACCAGAAGTCATGCATATCGTATGCACAGATAAAAATCCAGTCCAAATATCTTTGAGCGATTCCGGAATACTAAAACTAAACAACAAATGTACAGCAAACTCTAACACAATCACCCTATCCACAACCAAACACTACCAAACAACGGAAACCCACTCTTATGCACCGAAATTCAATTTAAATATCTCAGACTTCTATAACCCATCCGAAAACGAAGATCCCAAAAATTTATCCCTTATCCCTATAGCAACACTCAACAAGACCCCATACCTTAACTCTAAAGATTTAACTTCAAACGGCTTGACACTCGACGATATCATCAAACAAACAAACGAAATAACTAAACATAAAGAATCCACGGATAACGAAAATCGTATCGAAAGCATATTATATTACGTTTCTTCTTTATTCGGATCATTATCACTAATGTACATCGCAAACAAATTCTCGATACTAAGCAAACTATTGAAAATTTTTACAACAATTCAAACCCTCTGTCAACAAAACGAACCAAATAATCAAATAGTTAGCTACCGGGAGGAGACTTCCGGGTGCCGTGAAAGTGACAGGTTCAGAAGTGAATGTAGGGAATGAATAGTACGAAGTGGGTGAGAACAAGACACGGTGACACCAAGGGAAGGAAGCAGGAGAGAAGCAGAACAAAGGAGAAGTAGAGAAGAAAAAGAAAGAGGAAGGAAGGAAGAAGGGAGGTGAGAAAAGGCAACTGAATAGAGACCTAACCTAGTAGTTGTAGCCAACAGGAGGGGAAGAGCGCAGGCGCGAATGGGGAAAGACGGACTACGAGAGTCGAAACCAGGAGCGGCAAAGTGGGAGGGGAGTGAAGAGGAACTCTCAGAGGAGTGGGGGACCCCGAGAGGCTCACTGGAGACGATTAAGAGGGGGAGGCCGTTCAAAGCCGATACGTGGAGCAGAGAGAGGGCAGCATTGGACGGATCGCTAATAGAGTACTTTAAAAAGAGGAAAGCGGAAGAAGAGGAAGGAGCGGCAGAGGAGCGAATATTCAAAAAAAGTACGCAGGTAGCCGGGTCACCGAAAGAGAAAGAAGGTGAAAGTGTAACGTACCGCTTCACATTGTTCAAAATTTGTATTTTAAGATAATACCTATTTATTGGAAATGATAGTCAATACTTCGGGGTTCCCTGGGAACCTCAAATAAAACCCGTGAGAATACTTCATATACAGTAAATTATAATCGCTATTTCTCAAAGTTTATCAAAAACCCCTCGGCTTAAAGATCACGAAGTCACGTCGAGAAACCTAAACCTTAGTCGTAACGTAAGAGATACGGTGTTGGGGGTTTTTGCTGACCCCACATCGTACGGTCGGTTCGATGTAACTCCTCTGATCATTAACACAATTATTCAGGAATAAAAAGAGGTAACCGATAAGAATAGAAACCCTAGATTAAGGTAGAGTGATTGAGGCAAGGGATGGATGTATATGTAATAGATTTTGTTAAAATACCGAATGCATGAAATTATAATGTTAATGCGAATCGACTGTAGTGAGGTTGGGACCGCGTATCACTGTCTTGGGTAGAGTGACCAGGAGCGAGGAGAATCCTCATCCGCGGAATAAAGGAGAATCCTGATAGGCTAATTGCCTAGGCGCAGTGATACATACTTTGTCACAACCGCGGTTTCGTGGCTGCATCTAAATCTAATGCAGTGTCTTTCGTCTATCAAGTCGCGAACCGCGTGGACGTTTGCCCCGAGTATCATAAATTGAGCAATAGTTAGTGATTGAAAATCTTTCTAAGTGACAACCTAAGGACTCATTCAGCTCGTTAAATATAAATATCAAATCTCTTAAACGAAACCTACAATTAGTGCAAAGACACATTTTTCATTAGATCCAAATTCAACTCAACCTACCTTATAAATACATTTAATACTTTCATAGATTAATTCCAGTTTACCAAACATTTAGTTTTAAAATCATTCACGTTTTAACCGAACTCTCATTCTTTCATTAACTTTCGAATCATTAGCTTCAGTTTCTTTCCATAATTCCGGTCAGTTACAAAATCAGACACAAAACATAGTGATAGATTGTGGTGCTGTGAGACCGTGGTTGTCGTCAGGTGAGACGCCCTGGCCTAGCATACTTTGGGACAGATCTAGACATCATCCGACGGGACCCTGCATCGCTACAGTCGTGCAGCAAAGCTAAGTTTTATCTGTTTCAACCAAATTGCTTGCCAAAAACAGGCAGTGATCGCAAGATATATTTGTGTATAAGTCTTTCGTATGCAAATCTATCTTCGCTAGGAAATCACCCACGAGTGATAAGAAGGTTGATTCGCGCATAAGTCTTTCATGCGTGAATTGGTCCTTACCTAGAGAATCACCCGCTATAGTATTATTCTCCGATTTAGTTATAAGAAATTATTCGTTTCACATATAATAGCCAATAGTAAAGACAGAGCGAGATTGCACAGCTTCATCGACCGATCAGAAATCCCTTTTATTTCTCAGAACCTGTTCCACATAGACATATATAAACCTTTATGTTCATAACGTCATATTGCTTAGCCATTAATTAATATTTCATTGCTGGCGCTAGATTCATTTGATCTCCTTTGTTAATCATTTGGATCACATTTAAACAGAATCGCTTTCAGAATATATTTCAGTTTTTACCTATTAATTTATCATTACTCATTCATTTATCACCCTCATTCAACCACATCCCCATAATATTATATATAATTGGCCTCACCTATTAAGTAATTAAACAGAACGTACGGTTCTGTATAGAGCTAGGCGAGCAAGATCCCATATACCGACTTATTTAGCGATAAGTCAAATAAATAATTATCTCTTTGCTACGTGAACTTATTTAACATCCGCTCGGGCTTTACCCTCACGTAACAAGAGGAAAGAGGACGGCGGGATGGAAGGAAAAGAAAGAAACATAGCCGGAACCCAAGAAAAGGAGAAAGACGGACAGAAAAAAGATTCAGAAGGAGGATTAGCGGAATGGATGAAAATGATAGCGGTACAGATGGCGGAAGGTACAAGAACGGTAACACAAGAAATGAAGAAATTAAGAGAAGAGATGGAAATAGGAAGGAAGGAAATGAGAGAAGAAGTGATTAGCCTGAGAAGAGATCTAGAAGAGACAATAAGACTAGGGAGAGAAGAAAGAGAAAGACTAAAAGGAAGAATAGAGGAACTAGAAGAAGAGGGGAGGAGAAGGAAAATAAAAGAAGAGGAGAGAAGAGAGAAAGAAAGGAGAGAAGGGGAAGAGAGAACGAGAAGGCTGATAGAAGAAGCGAGTGAAAGAGAGAAAAGTAGAGAAAGGGCTCAAGAAGGTAGAGTAAAGGAGCTGGAGGACTTGTGGAAAAGGAGAGATAAGCAAGATAGAAGAAACAATATCATTATCAGAGGGGATGACGTGAACGCGGAAGCAGGGACAGAAAGGGCCGCAAGAGAGGTCCTTGAGAGAGTGGTAGGTCACAGTGAAGGAATAAAAGAAGCGACAGTACTGGGAAGAGAGAGGAAAGCCATAATGGTAACACTAGTGGGCTGGGAAGAAAAGAAGCAGATAATGTCCATGAAGGGAAAGTTGAAAGGAAGTAGGATCTACATAAATGAAGATCTGACAAAAAAGGAGAGAGAAATACAAAAAGAGCTACTAGACAGGGCCAGGATAGAAAGAGAGAGAGGGGAGAGAGTAAGAGTGGCATATCAAAAGATATGGATAGGGGAGAATCTTTGGGTATCGGACAAGGAGCTAGGGGACATAAGAGAGATAGAACAGGTTAGGGGGAACGTAGAGAGAGGGGGAGGTAGGGGTAGGGGTAGGGGTTCAGCAAGAGGGAGGGGGTAGGACAGTCAAGAAGAAAAGGGAGCGAAGGTGTTATTCTGGAATGTAGCGGGGATAAGAGGAAAAGACGAAGAATTCTGGGAATATGTCAAAGGATTCGAAATAGTCGGATCAACAGAAACGTGGCTGGAGGAAAAAGAGTGGGAAGGGTGGAGAAAGGTGTTGCCAAGAGGATGGAGGTGGGAATGCCAGGGAGCAATAAGAACTGAAAAGAAGGGAAGAGCTAAAGGAGGAATGATAACAGGAATAAGGGAAGACATAGCCACCACAGAAGAGATGGGAAGAGAGGAGGAGGGAATACAAGAAAGAAACGCCAATATAAAAGGCAGTACATGGAGAATCATAACGTTGTACAATAGAGGGGGGGACAAAGAGAATCTGAGAAGATTAGAAGAAATGGTAGGTGAGGAACAGGAGGAGGGGAAACTCCTGATAGGAGGAGACTTCAACGCCAGAATAGGAGTAAAAGGGACAAGGGTAGAAAGAGAAGAAAAGAAAGAAGAAAATAGGGAGACCAAGGACAAAACAATAAATAAAGAAGGAGAACAAGTATTAGAGACAATAAGAAGAAGGGGGTGGACGATATTAAACGGGAACGTGAAGGAAGGAATGAGTAATACTGGAGGTAATACTGGAGGAATGAGGTAGCGACCACAATAGACTACTGCATAGTGAACGAAGAGACATGGGAAGAGATAGAGAAGATGGAAATACAGAAGAGGATAGAGTCAGACCACCAGCCTTTGACGGTCACAATTAAAGGAGGAAAACGAAGGGAATGGAACAAAGAGGAGGAAGTAATAGAGAGACAAATATGGGGAAAGAAAGAGACAGAAGAATTCAAGAGAAGAACGGAAGAAATAAAGTGGGAAAAAGTAGAGCTAGAAGAGGAGTGGAAAGAGTTAACAGAAAAGGTGAAGGCACTCACAACCAAGAGAAAGATCAAGAAAAGATGGAGCATAGGGAAGGAAGAATGGTGGGACAGGGAGTGCAGAGGACAAAAGAAGAAAGTCCAGAGAGCATGGAGAAAAGTAGAAATAAGGGAAGAGGTAGGGGAAAGGGGGATGGAGGAATTCAGAAGAGAAAGAGGAATCTACAAGTCCATGTGCAGCCAGAAGAAACAAGAGTGGAGAGAGAAGGAAGACAAGACAATAGAAGCAATAAAAGAGGAAGGAGAGATGTGGAAATACATAAATAAGGACGGGAAGAAGAGAACAGGGGTGAGCGACAAGATAAAAATGGAGGAGTGGACGAAACACTTCATAGAGCTACTTGGAGGTAGGGAGGAAAAATGCAGAGAGGAGAGTGAAGAGGAAGAAAGCGAGGAAGAAGAGGGAGACAGGAGGAGAGAGACAGAAAAGAACAAGGAAGAGGAAGAGAAAGAAATAAAAGAAGAAGTGAGGAAAAAAATCGGGAAGCTGAAAACAGGAAAAGCGGAGGGGGACGACGGGATAAAGAACGAAGCGTGGATAGCAGGGGGTCAGAGTATAATGAGAAAGATAGAAGAAATCATCTGGAAGACCTGGTCAGGAAAAGGATATATAGAGGAATGGAGGAATGGAATAGTAGTGCCAGTACATAAAAAGGGAAGTACAGAAGAGGTGAAGAACTATAGAGGGATTACGTTGACACAAACGGCCTACAAGATATACACGATGATCCTGAACGACAGGATAATAAAAGAGCTAGAGGAAAAAGGGGGGTTAGATGAAACTCAGACGGGATTCAGAGGAGGTAGGGGTGGAATCGACAACATATACATAATAAAACACGTAGTAGGAAAAAAGCTGAGAGAGAAGAAAGGCAAAGTGTATTTGACGTTCATAGATCTGAAAGCGGCATTTGAAAAGCTAGACAGGAAAACCCTATGGGAGGCAATGAAGAAAAGAGGAATAGGTAGGGAAATGATAAGGAGAGTTAAACAGATCTACAAAGAAACAAGGTGCAAAATCAGAGTAGGAAACGAGACCTCGAAGGAATTTTGGGTAGACAAGGGGGTGAGACAAGGGTGCCCACTAAGCCCAACCCTATTCAATATATACGTTGCCGACCTGGAAGATACAATGAGAAGAGGACAGGACGGGGGAGTGGTGGTAGGGAAAGAGAAAATCTGGACCCTGGGATATGCAGATGATGTGGTGCTACTGGCGGGAGATGAGAAAGGAATGAAGCAAATAATAGAAAGAGCGGACAGGTACTTCAGAAAGAGAAAATTGGAGGTGAACAAGGAGAAAACAAAGATTATGGTGTGCTGCAAAGGGAAAGGAAGAAGAAAGAGACAGAGATGGACCTGGGGGGAAGAAGCTATGGAAGAAGTGGACGAAATGAAGTACCTGGGGTACGTACTGAGCAGGAGCAACAGCGAAGGACCACACATAAAAGACAGACTAGGGAAAGCAAGAAAAGCGATGGGGGCGCTATGGGGAATAGGAGAAAGAAAGTTCAAGGGGGATGTAGGTTGGAGATTGAAAGTATTTGACGCAGTGGTGGGAGGAATCATCCTATACGGGGCAGAAATCTGGGGATGGGAAGAGAAGGAGGAGCTCGAGAGGCTGCAAAGGAGATACATTAGGTGGGTGCTCGGGCTAGACAAAACGACCCCGGGGTATATAGTAAGAGAAGAGATGAAGAAAAACAAGATAAGAGTGAGGGCAGGAAGAAGAGCGCTAAGATATGAAGAGAAGATCAGAACAGAGGAAAAGAGGAAACTGATAAGGGAATGCTGGGAGGAGAGAAGAAAAATGGAAGTAAAAGGGGAAGAAGACAGATGGGGGGAAGAGAGAAAGAAGTACCTATGGAGATGCGGACTAGGAGCAGCAGGAATAGAAGAATACAGAATAAACGAAGGATCCATAGAAGACAGGGCAGTACAAAGAGACAAGGAAGTGCAAGAGCAGGAGAGAATAAACCAGATATGGAGTTCAAGAAGCGTCCCAAGATACAAAGAGATAAGAGAGGTGGGGGTCCCGAAGTACACTAAAGGGAAAAGAAAAAGAGGAGGAGAGCAGGTAAAGGTAGTAGCTAGAATGAGATGCGGGAACGAAGAGAGAGGAACGAAATACTGGTTAAAGGAAGAAGGAAGAAGATGCAGAATGTGTAGAGAAGAAGAGGAAACCCTAGAACACCTAACTGGAAGATGCAGAGAAATGGAGGGAGTGGAAGGAAAAATTGAAAACATACTAAGCGCAGAAGGAGGAGGACTAAAGTGGGGAAAGGAGCTCATGAAAAGAAGAGCAGAAGTGGAAAGGAGGGAAAGGGAACAGTGGGAGAGCTAGAGAAGAGGCAAGATAAGGCCAAGCAGAAGGTAAGCAGCACAACATAGCAGCAACAAGGAGTACGAGGGGATACAGGAGAGACAGAACAAACAGCAGGAGGTGGCGCGATCTTACAAGTACAGAAAGAGATGCAGCGAGTGAGAAACAGTGAGGCGGGAGCGGTGGAGGGAAGGAGAGAGAATAAGCATGAAGAGAAGGGGACTAGTCCGACGTCGCAGCAGTCAGACATAAGACAGCGCTAAGACCACTAGCAAAACAAACGAAGCGAAAGGAGACGGGGAACGAGACAAGATGGAAGGAATAGAAAGTGAAAAGTGGCAACAGGAAGTGAGGGAAGAGCTGAGAGAGATAAGGAGGGAACTGAAGGGAATAAGGGCAATAACGGAGGCAGTGCTAGGGGAGTTGATCAAGGTAGGGACAGGGGAAGAAGGGAGGAGGGGGGCGGAAGAAGGAAAGACAACAGGCACCGTCGCGGAGGCCGAGGGGTCGACCCCCTGCGCGTCGGGAAGCGGGCGGACAAGCACTAGAGAGATAGAAGGGAAGAAAAAGGAAAGCAGAGTAGAGGGAGAACAGGAGAAGAGAGAAAAAGAAAGGGAAGTGAGAGAAAGGAAAAAGAGAAATACCACGATCCGAGGGCTAAGTGGGACGGAGAGAGAAGAGACTGGAGGACAATGGGTGAGGAGGCAGTTTGGAAATACTACAGGGGTGGTGGAAGAATGGGAGGTGAAAGGGGAAGGGAATGAGAGGATCTGGGTGGTCGAGCTGGAGGAAGAAGATGAGAAGGAGAGAATATTAAGCAAAAAGGATAAAGTCTGGAAAGAGGAGAAGATCAGAATAGATAAAGACCTGACGTTTATGGAGAGGCTGAAGAGATGGAAAGTTCAGGAGAAAGCAAGGGAGGAAAGAAGAAAAGGGAAGGAGGGAATAGAAGCAGAATGGGAAGAAGGGAAGGTGAGAGCTGGGGGAATAACATGGGAGTGGGACGAGATGAAGGAGGAGTGGAAGAAGCTCTAGGAGGAATTAGAAAATAAGAAATAGGATAATAAAACGTAGATAAGACTTAGTATAAGTTAGGCAGTACAGGGCCGAATGCGCCGGCGATAGATTAAGAGGTAATCGAAGTGAGTGTTTGACCTACAAGTATTTTTATTTTCATTTTTATTGTATTTTGATTTTCATTTCTAGTGTATTTGATCTCATTTTTTCATTTTTTTCTCTTTTTCTGTTTCTTATAAGTCGGGGGCTCATGACGCCATGGTAAATATAAGTAGAAGTAGGAGATAGAATATAAGGACGTGAGTCGATTGCTGGGTTTATTGTCTAAAGGGGATTACATACTACGAGTAAGATATAAGTTTAAGTTCTGTTGTTTAGTTTTGTTTTCTTTTTGAGTCTTTTTAGTTGTTAGCGTTATTAGCTTTAGTAGTTTTTCCTTTTTCTAAGTTTCGAGTGCGCTAATCCTCTTTGTGTTTACTTGACTATATTGTTTTGATTTCACGGCCAATTCCGTGGTCTTATGTATGAAGCCTCATGTACGAAGTATTATAATATGGTATAAGTTGAATGAGACAGAGTAAATTTAAGGCAGTCGGTGCGACGAACCACGTAGGATAAGGAGTACGAACGAAGGTAGAATAAGTATAAGCACAGAAACAGGATAAAGGGACAGGGTACCAAGGAGAGGGTACAGAGGGGAAAGCAGAGGGGGGAAGGAAGAAGGGGGAAAGATAGGACGAAATAGGGAAAAAGTAATGAGCAGGTATAGGAAAATAGGATAGTTTAGATTAAGGTAGAGATGAAGCTGAAATGTAATAATGAAAGCTTGTAACGCCGAAAGGCATACAAAAGAATTGATAAATTAATAATAATAGTTAGCTACCGTGGAAATCAGGATCAAACCGAACCAGATAACCCACCAGAAACACAAGAAATAGCTACACGACCACGAACACCTCACACGCAAATCATCATTCAGCAGGCCAACCCCCCAACAACTACTACTACCCCTGTCACACCAAACGTAGAAATTATCGAAACACCTCATACATCCTTTTACGCGACATAAGAAACGCTTCACAAAAACCTAACAAAACTTCTTATATATTATAATACCTACAACGCTAAGATAGCATATATATTTCATTATTAATCAGATATTTAGGAACATACCTACCTTATCATTATAATAACCACATTCAATATACCATACATCTACTAACTAAGCATAAGACATTTATAACTATCCGAACTTATTGCAAATAAGTAATTTTAATTATATTATAATTTCAAGATCAAAATCATAATCAATACACCTAGATATATTCACTAACGTAAATATAATTATATTTACTGTCGTAAATATAAAACCTTATAATTTTAAACATATTACGGTTTCGAAATCAAAATCATAATACATATACCTAGATATATTCACTAACGTGAATATAGAAATGTTTACTACCGTAAACATAAAATCTTATACCTAGCATAAAAAAAAAATAGTAGTTTTCGTATCTAGGGCGTAAAGTTAAACTTTACGCCCGAGTTGTGATCGCCACGTCCGAGGGCCGGCGAAGCCGGCCCGAGGGTCGCGCGATCACACGAGGGTGTCAAGTTTATTACGCCCGAGATGCGAACATTATTTTTCGTCATAGTTGGCGTGAGGTACGCTTGAATATGCATGTTTTGCGCTAGGGCGTAAAATTCAACTTTACGCCCGCAAAACATGCATATTCAGGCGTACTTTACGCCTACTATGACGAAAAAAAAATTTCCCCTGCTTCACAGGAGCAAATTTTTTTTCCCCCGGGGATGGGCGTGTTACGTTCCCTATACCTCTCACTCTCAATACTTGATACCCAACATCCTGCATGCATCCTATCCCATGACCCTTAATCAAAGAGAAGTCTCAACCTCACGATTCGAAAAACCATCATCCCTACCTAAGTACCTATGAACTGCAAACCTTGCAGTTTAACACGCTCACGCCCAAGAGACAAAGAACTCGCTCTCAAACTGACACCATACTCATTATTGGCGCAACACTCTTCAATTAGCCATCGAGCTATCAACACATCAATTAACTCTCGAACAATCAACTCTCAAACACTCAAATCCTACATCTAAATAGTTAATACCTAACTTTAGGAGATTACAGTTAACGCATACTTGTTTTCAACCATCAATATAACCACGTATCAATAAATAATTCTAATTGCAATCATATCAACGAGCACACATTATTCACTTCAACCATCCGCACGTAATCCGGTTACTCTCAGGTGTAAAAACGAGGTACGAACTCAACGATCTCAACAGAACTCACAACATCCACAACCATAATCATAACAGCGGCAACGTCGTCGACGTCGTCTACTTCGACAGTTTCGGCAACCTACAACCAACGAAAGATCTGATGGACTATCTCGGCGTTGGTAGCGTAAAATACAATCACGAAAGTTACCAGAACTACGACACGGTCGTGTGCGGACACCTGTGCCTCAAGTTCCTCAGCGGACAATTATAAAGTCAACGCGACGCAACGACGCGGCGACAGTCATGAACGATTCGTTCACCTTGACGCCGTCGGGAACGTCCTCCGTCCTGGAGGCTCAATATTTCCCACCCATTGAGTTGGCACCGACGGAAAATTACGCTCTGGGACTAGTCGAATTGCTGACTCTCAACTCGATTCCCAACATCGACGAGGGCAACAACAAGTTCCGCGTGGAAAATCGAGTCGTCACTGTACCCACCGGTAGCTACGAGATCGAAGATATCGAAAAATACCTGCGAAAAGTATTACCCGACGTCTCCGTCGGCATCAAGCCCAACAACAACGAGTTGCGCAGCGAAATCAAGTGCAGCGGGCGTGTAAATTTCATACCCGAAGACTCGATCCGTCGACTGCTGGGATTCACACCGCGCATCTTGGAACCCAAACCACTCACAAATCCTATTCACCAGTGGCCATTTTGAAAATCAACGCCCTGCGAGTCGAGTGCAACATCACGATGGGCGCCTACATCAACGAACAACGAGTACACACCGTTCATGAACTTTTCCCGGTCGTTCCACCGGGATATAAGATCATCGAAGTGCCGTCGCACGTCATTTACCTCCCGATCGCTGTCCGCGCGATACATCATCTCCGGTTGAAGATAGTCGACCAAGACGGAGAATTGGTGAATTTCCGTGGTGAAATTATCACGATCAGATTGCACGTGAAGACAATGTGATAATGGGAATTGTGTTCGAGACGAAAACCGTTGACAGAAGTTATAAGAGCGAACCGATATGCCCAAGACCCGTCAGTCACCGCGCACCTCGCAAGGTGCTAACACGCCGGAACGTTCAGTTTCTGAGGAGTCTAGGTCTCAGATCTCGTGGGAATTTGGAAAAGTGAAAATCCGTTTCTGCTGTCTCTTGTGCGTGTTACCATGGACGAAATCTTAACGATACAGAAGGCTGTCGTCTTCGACGAATCCGTCGAACACTGCGAGATCCACACGCACCAACCTTACGCGTCGTCGACCTTCAACAACAGCGACGAAATTCGGATCACCGTCCAACACCAGGACTTGTATCTGCTGCCGAGTAAAAGCTCGCTGCACATCTACGGCAGATTAACCAAGGTCGATGGAGCTGCCGCAACCCCGCATACGGATATGGTCAACATGGCTGTCTGCCATCTGTTCGAGGAACTGCGTTACGAACTGAACGCCGTTGAGATCGATCGGAACAAGAACGTCGGGCTCGGGGGTCTCATGAAGAGCTACGTATCTCTGAGCCCCGGTCAAAAACATCTCTCCGAGAACGCTGGTTGGTTGAACGAGGACAACGATAAATTAACCAATGCGGACGGATACTTCGACGTGTTCGTACCCCTGAGCTTGCTACTGGGATTCGCCGAGGATTACCGTAAAATCATCGTCAACGCCAAGCACGAATTGATCCTCACGAGAGCTAATACCGATACGAACGCGGTGGTGCAAACCGTTGCGGAGAATGTTAAAATTTCACTCAAAAAAATCGAGTGGATGATACCCTACATCAAAGTCTCCGACAAACAGAAGATCCAACTGCTCAATTACATCGCCAGAGATCCACCTATCCCCGTGAGTTTCCGTACCTGGGAAATGTACGAGTACCCCTTGCTACCGACGACCACGAAACACGTCTGGGCCGTCAAGACATCGACGCAGCTCGAGAAACCGCGGTACGTCATCCTGGGATTTCAAACCGCTAGAAAGAACACCGGGACCACGAACGCCAGCCACTTCGACCACTGCAACCTCAGAGACGTCAAGTTGTTCCTGAATTCGCAGAGCTATCCCTACGCGAATTTAAATCTCGACATCCGTCGTAATCAGTACGCCATAGTCTACGACATGTACGCAAGCTTCCAGGCCTCGTACTACGGCAAAGAACCCGAACCGCTGCTGACGAGAACGCGATCCCTGCAACGCGCCCCACTCGTCGTCATCGACTGCTCCAAGCAGAACGAGACCCTGAAATCCGGACCTGTGGATATCCGTATCGAGTTTGAGTCGGAAGCCCAGTTTTCGACGCAGACTTCAGCCTACTGTCTGATTCTACACGGTCGTAAAGTGGAGTACAATCCGCTCAGCAGCGGAGTCCGCAAATTGATGTAAAACTATACCAACAATAAGTTAAGGAACTTGGGGGTGATAATTATTTCATTTTCATTCGTTCTTTTATTCACAGATAAATTGGATGTAAAACTGGACTGTAATAATTAAGTTTCGAATTATTTTATTCATTCATATTTACAAATAGTATTATAAAAGTTAAAACTAGCAATAATAAAAAAATTGAAAACTTGAATTTAAATGATAAATGATAATAAAAATTAAGAACTCCTTTCTATTGGTGCAGATGGATGATCTGGTGACGAATACTGCAAAATGAAAAAAAATGTTTCATAATAATATATATAGGGGGGGGGGCAAAATTTTTCTTTTCTAAATGTCTCTTAAATGCTCAAAAGTTGGTTCTATCAGTATTTTACTTTATTTTATGTAATAAAATGAGTTTCGACAATTTTTTTTTCTCATGGCAGCTGAAAATTTTATTTATTTACTTTGATTACGATTAACAAAAGGAAGATTCAGCATCTTTCAATTCCAGGAAACTTAATATTTTCTTGAGTACCCCATTTCACCCCTATGTTACGTACCAACTTTACGCTTTCCCTAAAAATTTATAATATTCAATAAATTTGAGTTGAGATCATACAAAGACATTCAGCATTCGAGGATCACTTTTCTTTTTGGATACTCGAGAAGGAGAATTATTAAAACGTGCATTTTGTCACGATTCGCTTTGTTATTTAGAAAAGATTCATTACCTCCTTAATGTCGAAGAAGTCACGTATGATATAGAATATCTAGGATTAACGCTTACAACGTAGCAGTTTCTGTTGACCTAGCACCTATAGTCGCATCACTATAACTCTTTCTAATAAAACCCTAATTATCCTAGTATAGACAAGGAAAACCATAAGAACTAGGAAATTCTAAATTGAAGAATTGGGATGTGTGTTATGCATGGAGTGACTGTATCTAGCTAATTTTAAGAATCTAGCATATGTATAATTTAATTACTACGGTGAACCGACTATGTGGGTGCGGACGGCTGACGCGTGCACTTCTTGGGACTTAAGTCCCCAAAGGCTTGACGGCTGATTACGAGCGAGGTAGCGATCATCCTTTCGTGTCTTTCTTCTGGTAAATCGCGAGGCGCGTGGATGTAGAGAACCGGGTGCTAGTTAGAGCCTAGAGTTGGTGTTCAATCTTTAACAAAGTGGTGACCCAAGGGACTCAGTACTCGTCAAAAAAACAATTATTCAGTTCAGTTTTGCCAAGTCTCGTACTTGTAGTTATAGATTCAGTTTTAAGTTCACAAATTCAAACCTTACGTTCCGTTATAATCAAAACCTAGTGATAGACATTTTTCAAATTCAGGACCTTATTAACTTCATCAGAAATATTCAAAATTCGAGTCAGTGTATAAATACTTTATTAAAGACCGAGACTGTTCAAAAACCCCACGTCGATAGTGCAAAGTTTGGAGTTAGAAGATACTAAAAGGTGAGGACCCGCAAAATCAAGGGTGCGACGCGACATCCAGCCCTCCATGGTCGGTTCTACTAAAGCTAAGTGTCGACGATCGTTATCCATGTATTGTCATTCATGCTAAATTCCACCTTTACTATCAAATTGTTTCCAGTATTCTCACAAGTATATTAGTTGTACTTATGTGTACTTATATCATGTATTATTAGAAGTTGATACAAAAATGGGAATCGTGCCTGCTAAGCCAGTACTCTAAATACTCCGGGATACTCCCTGGTTTAACGTAGTATTGCAGGTCGAGCATAATTAAATTAAAGACAGTAATAAACTGCTCACGATATCCCAACTCAAGTTTTACTCCGACCTGAAATACTTCACGACTCCTATTCGTCAACTATATCTCGTTACTATCTTGTTACCTATATCTATCATCTATGCTTGCTATGATAATTAGTTTAAGAAAGCCCATAGACCTTGCCTAGAGCTAGTGCAAAGACACTTCGGGGAAAACCCTCAGCTTTAAGCAAGTTCGCGACGTCTCCAACTTGTCGAGCATGGCTATATAATCTTAAGCAATACAATATTAGTATGACCATAAGGAATTGCAGCGAAAGAGTTATAAAGAGTTGCTAGGTTGCGAGGATTTATCAAACCAAACATTAAATTCCGAGCGACAGCAGATTGACACGTTATATTATTTTATCACTACCAAGGTGACAACGCGAGAATCGAGAAGAGTATATTTCGTTTGGTACCTATCTAAGGTTTCTTTTAAAGTAAGCTCTCTTCACGAACCCGCGTCGTCACACACACATTATTATCCTTGTTTTAACCATACACAATATTCTTTTATGTTCAACCGTTCGTTTTATTTCAAATAATCGTTCCAAGAATATAATCTATCTTTATCAGTTAATTTCTCTATCATTTTTACCCGACCTAATACAATCCTGACAAGACAATTAGGCCCTTCTGTTAAACAATTAATGCGAGACCTGTATAGGACTAGACGGCGTAGGATCCAAAAATCGATCTATTGAGAGATAGGTCAAAATTATTTTTATTTGTTATCATAGATAACGGGCGGTTATATTTAGACGCTACGCGGTTAGGTATAGTCGGATAACCCATGTGACGCTCGTGGCATCGCGAATCATTAGTATATTGTTGATCCTTTCGTTAAAGATCGATAAGTCGTGATCATTTATACCCACGTTCGTCACATATTCTTTACTACCTAAATAGGATTCTGCGGTTCCGTGAATTTTAGTTCGTACCATTCGCGTTAATATCGGACTTTGTGATGGTTTGACAAGAGGTTTTGCATTTTCGCAGCTTCTAATGAAGTTATTTATATTTACGTTTCGACCGTCAAAGTATGGAATCGTATCTAATATGTCTTCAAGAGACCAATATGGAACTTCTGTTTGCGTTCCGGATGAGGATTCGTTGTCCGTCATTTTGGCGATTTGTGTGTTGGATTATTTCGATCTAAAACTGTTTGCTTAGTGTAAAATTAAAAGTAACTTACAGGCTGATGATCAAAATTAGAATGATTTTCATTTTGGGTACGAATTTGTGTCGGTGTTTTCGAGGGTGGAGTTGTTGTGTAGAACCGCGTTGGATCTAGGATGTCGTGATGAGTTACGATGTCTTGCCGTCGGCTGGGAAGTACGGACTTCGTTGTAGCGAGGTTGCTAATCGGTGGATTCAGGTGAATCTTTGTGGGGCGAGATGCCTTTGAGGATGTTGTTGGCACTTATTTTTAGCAACTTTGATCTTATTGCTGGGATATTTTCTGTGGTTTTGTTATATTTTCACTTTGATATACGTATATATGCACTTTGTATTATGTAGATTTGTATATTCGTAGTTTGTGTCTTCGTTCAGTATTTCTGTGTTCGAATTTATGGCTTTCGGAGTAGTATAATTACTGTCGGTAGGTTTTTACGACTTGTCACAATGATTTGGAGTGTGAAAAGTTTTCCATGAAGAAATGTGTATTCAGGAATTGCGGATCACTTTTGTCACGTATACAGGGTGATCCAGAATGAGGTATTTTCCTTCTGCCAGTAGGTTCCTCGTGAAAATCTAAGACGAAAATTATCAATGCTAAAATGTTGTCGAGGGTGAAGCCGTTTTAAGATAAGAGCCGTTCAAAGTTAGCCAATATGAAAGCAGATATGAAACTGTCTCAGGGCCGCTACCGCCGGCCTGGCGGTCCTCGCGATGCGTCACCGGCCACCGCGATCTCGCCAACTGACAAAACGAGGATCGCGGCCCTGAGATAGTTTCGTATATGCTTTCGTATTGGCTAACTTTAAACGGCTCTCATCTAAAAACGGCGTCACCCTCGACATTTTAGCATTGATAATTTTCGTCTTAGATTTTCACGAAGAATCTAGTGGTAGAAGGAAAATACCTCATTCTGGATCACCCTGTATGTAATGATGTAGAATTCACTTATTTTTAGCACTATAATTCGGTAAACGAGGGGTTCCGCTGTCACCAATGTTATGATTATGGTTGTGGATGTTGTGAGTTCTGTTAAGATCGTTGAGTTCGTACCTCGTTTTTACACCTGAGGGTAACCGGATTACGTGCGGATGGTTGAAGTGAATAATGTGTGCTCGTTGATATGATTGCAATTAGAGTTATTTATTGTCACGTGGTTATATCGATGGTTGGAAACAAGTATGCGTTAACTGTAATCTCCTAAAGTTAGGTATTAACTATTTAGATGTAGGATTTGAGTGTTTGAGAGTTGATTGTTCGAGAGTTAATTGATGTGTTAATAGCTCGATGGCTAATTGAAGAGTGTTTGCGCTAATAATGAGTATGGTGTCAGTTTGAGAGCGAGTTCTTTGTCTCTTGGGCGTGAGCGTGTTAAACTGCAAGGTTTGCAGTTTATAGGTACTTAGGTAGGGATGATGGTTCTTCGAATCGTGGTTGAGACTTCCTTTGATTAAGGGTCATGGGATAGGATGCATGCAGGATGTTGGGTATCAAGTATTGAGAGTGAAAGGTATAGGGAACGTAACGGTCGCAATCCTCACAGCCATTTCGGCAGTTGCAGTCGTCGCAGCCGGTGTTGACACCCCAGCTCCTGCAGTTGCACTCTGGGTTGCTCCCGGGCCCGCTGGCTTCTGTCCCTGGACCGTCTGCCCAGCCAGCGCCGCCAGACCTCACTGGACCACCAGGTGAGTTCACTTACCAGCTCAAAGCGCGTGTGGATGAGCTCACCGCCAGATTGGAGGTCATTACTGGCCCTGTAAGCTGAAGTCGCCTCTAACACGTACCGCATTGCTGAGTTGAAGAGGCAAAACGATGACCTACGCTCCGATATTGAGGCACTTCGCCGGACTCAAGTGACAAAACAAGTGGAATTAAGGCGTACTTCTGCGCTCATTCATGAGGCTGAGGTAATTGTGTCGGGGGCCCCTTGTGCCTCTGCGGCCCTCACTCAATTCGTAGTTAAGCAGGTCTCACTCGCTGTGGGCTGCCCTCTGGAGGATGATGACATTGTCTCTTCGCGTTTTCACATCTCCCAGGCAAATATGCGCAAAGACACACCGCGTCCTATTGTCATCAAGCTGCGCTCCCGGGAGATCTCCACTCGGCTACTGGCCGCCAAAAAAGCCAAGGGGCGCCTACTATCCAACCTCCTTCCCTCTCCATCAGTAGGCCGCATAACTGATGTAAACATAAACAAAGCTCTGCCCTCGAATCTTCACAAGCTTCTCATGATAGCCAAAGCCACTGCTCGGACTAAGGGGTAAGATTTGTCTGACAACGTGACAGTGTCATCTTTGTCAGGAGGCAGAATGGAGCGCCGGTACATCGTATTCATACCGAAAGGGATCTTGCTGTGCTGAAATCGAACTGACGCCAATGTTCTGCTGCTTCTCTTGCTGCATCTTCCGATCCGAACCAATGTCAAGGCTCTAATCTTCGCAACTTGCCTCGCCTCACCCGCGCTAACCCGTGCTATCTTTCAATCTGTCATCTGAATGCCAACTCGGTCCGGGGCCATATTGATCTACTGCGCTACCAATTTCATGCTCAGGATGTCCATGTTATTGCAGTCACTGAGACCTGGCTTCATCCTTCAGTCACTGACTCGACAGTTGTGCTACCCGGGTATGGTTTCTATCGTAACGATCGGGTCGGGAAAATTGGGGGAGGCGTCGCTTTTTACGTCCATGAGGCGAGTGAAGGTACTGGGATCTTCACCCTTGCAGCACACCTGTAGTCCGGAATACCTTCTCGTTGAAATCAAGCCTCCCTATGCCCCTGCTTTCCTTATGGCTGTTGTCCACCGTCCGCCTAAGACCGCCAACCTTGCTAACTTTGAACTCGACTACGATCGGCTCTGCGCGGGTTACGCTTTAGCTATCATCCTTGGCGACTTTCATGCTAATCAACTAGGCAACACCTACGACGCTGAAAACGTGCGTGACTTATGCTCGTCTCATGCGCTTCACTTTGTTCCGTATGCGCCTACGTGTCACACGTCTACCTCGGATACCCTTGTCGACCTGTGTATGATCAGTGACCAGGCCGCCCTGCGCTCTTTTTGGCAGTCGCCTATGCCATTCATCACGAGTCATGACTTAATTACGGCCGATATTCAGATCCTCGCGCCTCAGCGTAGTGAGACTATCCGATTTCGTGCCTACCGCGATCCCTTACTTTTTCCGGGCGTGTTTTGCCAAGAACTTGGAGTTTCTGACTGGTCCTGCTTTGAGACCTCCGCTCATGTGGATGTGCTGCTTGCCTGCCTAGGAGGCAACATCGTATCGGCCTTGGATAAACATGCACCGTGTGTCACCCGCTCCTGCGTAATAAAGACCCCGCCTTAGATCACCCCAGAGCTGCAGGCCTTGAGACGTGCTAGGGACTCCATCTATCGTGCATACAAGCGATCTCGAACTGAAATAGCCCTTCAGCGCTATCGTGAGGCTAGGGATGATCTCCATAAACGCATTGCCGTCAGTCGCTCAGATTTTTACGCTGCCCGCCTTTCTGTGATCGATAAACCTCGCCTACTTTGGAAGGAACTTAGGGCCCCAGGCATTGCCAGTTCCCCCCCGAATAGCGTGAGAGATCACAGAGTGGAAGAATTCAATCTCCACTTCGCTGCAGTCTCTCGGAGGCCTACCCCGGCTCGTGAAGTGTCGGATTTCTTTGCTGTTCTGTTGCCCCTGCCTGTCTATGATGACGCTTCATTTTACTTCAAGGATATCTCTCCAGTAGCACTTCTCGATGCGATTACTCACTTTGGCTCACAGTCTCGGGGTGTAGATGACATGCCCCTTCGTAACCTTAAGAAAGCCTTGCAGGTAGTTTTCCCATATCTGCTCTCTATCTGCAATCTTTCGCTCAGTACTGCCACGTTTCCTGCCAGCTGAAAGCGCGCACGGATTTTACCGCTAGGCAAGGTCAAAGCGCCTACTTCTTTGCAGCAGGTTATTAGTTAGACTAGGCGGGTTCTGGACCAATCTAGGTCATCGTTGGTCCAGAACCCGCCTGTGTTCTGATTGATTGAAATTGAGGTCACCTGCAAGGACTGCCCCAATGTAACGGTAATTGTAAAAATTTCACCCGCGGCTTGATCCAAAATGGCGACCGTGTACGATGTAAGATGGCGACCATGCGCAATAAGATGGCGGTCGTGCGAGTCAAAATTCCCCCTTCTACCGATTTTGAACCGGGACTATTTCCAGCATGATGACGGGCCCCCCTTGATTTGAGAGAAGGGGGTAGTTCTGATGACATCATAATGAACCTTCACCACAATACCGTTATAACGTATTCCTTCGCCCCAGAGACGGGGATTCGGACTCCATGCTTGCTTCACATTTCCTTGCGGGAGGTAACGAATTCGATGCGATATGGAACAGCGAGATGTGTCATAAGTTTCTAATATTCAGCTTGGATGAATCGGGACGGGGCCGAATCGTTTTTGAATTAACGGAATTAGTCGTATAAGTTTTTCTAATATGTAAAATTCGGCTCGATGAGTCGGACGTATGCAAGCCTCGTTTCTGAATTCAGCGAGAATGAGTCATAGGCCGGATGAATCGGCACGTATGCGAGCCTATCGTGAATTTACGCGTCTCCTCGATGAAGTCGCCGTGGACGGTTGCCGACCGTCGATACTTTCTTAATTGTTGAATACATCTATCTAACGATGCTGAATGTATATGTGAACGATTGACTTATCAAATATCCTGAACATAAAATTTCACATCCTACAGTTATAGAACAAAATTGATCACCCTGCGATCCATAATGTATTCGACATCTCCGGCAGCCTGCGATATCTGTATCCTTCTTCATAGCCTCCGATAGTCTGTCCCACACCTCGTCGATGATGTTTGAAGCGTAAATAAAAATGAAATTTTTGGTCAAAAAGGCGATGTCTTCTGCCTTCATTCGTTTCAAACTCCCTACTTGAATGTATATGTGCAATGATTTATGGAAGTATCCGGCACAATTTTCCAAATACCAAGACTTCAATCGCTGAACGTTTTCGAAGGCACACTGATAGCTGGGAACGTTCCCGTGACAGTCCTAATGTCGATGAACCACGTTGATGTATCGTAGCATTCAGAAACTTGGACATCTCAATTCTTCTACTTTCGACCCAATTCTTCTATTTTCGACCCACTTTTTCTTCTCCATTCCCTTCACATAGATATAACTTGCGTGCTCAACAACTTTTTTCACAACTTCCTGCACCTAGTCGTAAGACATATTGCCAGCATTCCATTGTATTCCATGATGATCTCGCGTCAACCAAGCAGTGGTAGCTCTACACTTGACCGACAGGGTTGTCCAAGCACACAGCGGTTTTAAGAGAATGCGTGCCAGACCTTGCTTGCCTGTTTCATCCGTTTGAATGGTAATTCCACCGTGCTCTTTTAGTACGAATTCGTTGGCGGGGTGTTGAAAGCCTTGCACATCCAATATCACCTCCATAGTAACGATTTATTTTCTAGAACGATACGATGTGGATTTCAGAAATGTTCAGAATTAACTAATTTCAACAAGATTCAACCTGACTTTTATATCGTACATCCCCTCTTAAACAAGGTGTAACAGAATACCGTGCACAGCTGGAACTGATGATAAATTGTCTTCGTTTTGAATGGTTGTGAAAGGATTTTTTTTCTGCAAATATGGATATGATTTTTTCAGTACTTACTCATCTTTTTATTATTTTTTAATCATAGTAAAATACGGAAAGTACAGTTTTGTAGTAAACAGTAATATTTCGCAATCATAAATGTAAAACGTAGAATAATCTATAGTTCTTCTCATGTTAACTTCTGAACACTACCACTGATCGGGTTGTACTCAATTATACGATCGTGTAAAATCATACAATAGACCGAAGTTTGCGGAGGAAAAGGATTCGTTGACTCGAATTCAAGGCGAATGTCCACAGGTCCTGGTTTCAGGGAATGGTTTTGCTTCGAACAATCTATAACGATGAGGCGGGCGTACTTCAGAAATTCATTCCTGCTCAACAATATTTCAGGATCTTTAACGTAGTATGATGCCTGAAAGTTTGCGTACATATCGTAGAGCAGAGAGTACTGGTTACGAGTAACATCGAGATTCACGTTTCCGTGAGGATAACTCTGTGAGTTAAGAAAGAGCTTCACATCTCGAATGTTGCAGTGATCGAAATGACTGGCGTTCCTAGTAGCATTATTCTTTCGACCTGTCTGAAAACCCACTACAACATATATCGAGGTTTTTTCAGTTGAGTGGAAGTTTTCACGACCCAGACATGCTCCGAGGTACCGGGTAGTAGCGGGCAATCGTATAATTCCCACGTGCGATAACTGATAGGGATGGGTGCATCTTTAGCAGTATAGGTTAATAGCTGGATTTTTCGTTGATCAGAGACCTTGATGTACGGAATCATCCACTCGAGTTTCAGCAATGAAATTTCGAACGGCTCTACAGCACCATCGGCGGTTGTCTGTATAATCGCATTCATATCGGTGTGTATCCTTGTAAGAATCAACTCGTGCTTCGCATTGACGATAATTTGACGATAATCTTCAGCGAAATCCAGTAGTAAACACAGTGGTATGGAGATATTGAAGTAGCCGTTTTCATCAGCTATATCATCGTCATTGTCATTGACAAGCCAACCAGCGTTTACCAGCAGAGACCTTTGGCTGGGGCTTTGGGATATGTAATTCTTCATTAGGGTTGTAAGACCAACGTTCTTATTTCGATCGATTTCAACAGCATTAAACTCGTAGCTTATATCCTCGAACAGGTGACAGATGGTATTGTTGACTGACTTTCCGGCGGTATCCGGAGTTTGTCCATCAGCTTTGGTTAATCTGCCGGACACGTGAAGCAAACTCCTACTCGGTAGTAAACACAAATCTTGATGTTGAACGGCGATCCGAATTTCATCGCTGTTTTCGAAGCTCGTTGATACAAAGGGTTGATGAGCGTGAGTCTCGTAGTGCGCGACTAACTCGTCAAAGACAAGCGGTCTCCGTGTCGTTAGGATTTCCTCCATGATACAAAGCAGACGATTGCAATACAGCAGAATTGTACTCTTACTTTCCGGAAAATCCTTTTTCACGAACTCTGAGTCCCAGGCTCTTCAAGAACTGGATGTTTTGACGTCTGAGCTCCCTGCGAGGTGTGCGACGATTGATTGTTCCTCAGCATGCCGATCCTCTTTGATAACTCCCTCCGACTTCAGTTTCAAAAACGATGCCCATCACGATTTCACGTGCAGTCTCATTGTTACCACTTCACCTTGTAAATTAACCAATTGTCCATCTTGATCAACTAATTTGAGCCGAAGATGATCTATTGCTCGAACGGTGATCGGAAGATGAATGACGTTTGACGGCACTTCGATGATCTTATATCCTGGTGGGACGACGGGGAAAAACTCGTGGATGGTGTTCACTTGTTGTTCGTTAAGGTACGTACCCGTATTGACGTTGCACTCGACTCGTAGGGAGTTAACCTCAAGAATAGCCACCGGCAAATCGGATGTATAAGTGATATTAGCTTCGAGGATGCGTGGAGCAAAACCCAATAGTCGACCGATAGAGTCGCTGGGTTGAAAATTTATTTCACGACTGCATTCGATTTCACTACACAGTGTATCGTTGTTTGCTTGTAGGCTGATAGAGATGTTATGATCGGAAAATACTCTTTGCACGTAACTCTCATGTCTATGTCTTCAATTTCGTAGCTTTCGGTGGGTATAGTGATAACTTTGCTTCCCTTGATGTAAAGTTTGTTGTTACCTTTATCGATGTTGGAAATCAAGTTGAAGGTTAGCAACTCGACAAATCCTAACGTGTAATTTTTGAACGGCGACAGCTCGATGGGTGGGAAATAGTGAGCTTCCAGTACGGACCACGTACCTGATAGCGTTAACGTAAAAGACTCAACTGGTGTTCTGTGTGGCACGAAATGCGTTTTTATGCCAGTCCGCTGAGGAATTTGAGACACAGATGCCCGCACACCACCGTGTCATAGTCTTGATATTGTTTATGATTATACATCACAATGCTACCAACACCGAGATATTTCATCGGATCTTCAGGTGGTTGTAGATCACCAAAACTGTCAAAGTAAACGACTTCGTTGTTCTTTTTCCTGTACGCAACCCAGTGTGTACCAGGACCTTCTTTATCGTCAAGATTGACTATGGCAGCCTCGTACTTTCTAGGTCCACCTTTTGGCATTTCGTTTCTCATGTGGACTCCGCGAAACCGCGGAATTTTCATGACCTTGGCGTACTTCAGCAGATCGAAATCGGTGAGTGCTCGGTGTGGTGGCCTTACGTGTTTTTTGGTTCTAATTGAAGACCGAAGCCCTTTTTGTAGGGTTTCAGATACAAACCCTTTCCCAAAGCAATCGCTTCCATTTTCTCATTGTGACGTTGTCGCTCCTGTAATTCACGTTCTGCGGCGTTCGCTACGTTCACCGCTTCTGCGATACTAGCTGCTTCACCGGCTAAAGCTTCGGTAGCGCTCAGTCCAGCGAATAGAGGTATGAGAAAGGGTAGAAAACCATCAATTTTGGCTGGTATGGGGAGAATGCGAGGAGATTGCACTTCGCTCCTACCACTCACATTTTTGACGGCTTCGCGTGCTCCTTTAAAAGCTGACTTGACAGGATCGGTGCCGCTCGTCCGCATAGAAACTCTTGCCGCCTTTGCTATTTCTTTCGAAGAGATTTTTTTGCTTTTCTTATCGCAACCTTTATCACGTTTTGTTGTGGATTCTTTCTTCCGCATACCCATACCGAACTTCCTTTTTACTTTCATTGCGTTAGTTTCACCCCAAGGGGCTGCCTTTTCCGCAACGCTCGCGTCTTTGGTGAGCACGCGGTGCCAAGCTTTCTCCGCGGGTACTTTATCCGCCTCGTGTCGAGCGGCAAGATATCCCGTTCTTTCGAGTAAGCGATGCCGTGTTCCTTGCACGCAGCGTCGAGAGGATTGATGCCTGGATCGCCGCGCGCGAGTTGCGCCTCCAATTTTGTTCCGGGACCGCAATACTGGTAGCCCGGTGAATGCAATTCAATGGGAAGTTTGTTAAAGATTCTGTTGACGCGACCTTTTCCGCTCCGTCGTCGTTGTCGTTCTCCGGCACGTTTGCGTACAATCATGGTCGCGGCACAACTGACTTGAATCTTATAAATACCGAGCATTATATAGTTTTGGACAGTCAAGACACGTCAGCGGAGAGCGGCGATCCCTTCAGCTGTACCTCTCATGTCTTACATTGGTCAAATAGCATGAAGTTCAAGGAGCAAAGTACCAAGTTACCGGTGATCAATTTCGACGAACTTGCACAAATCAACGTGACGCCACAGTGCGCTACTACCGAATAGCGTGCGCGCAATGATTTGCGGACCGTCCGATTGCGGCAAGAATAATACCCTCTTATCTCTGATAACGCACTCTAATGGTCTAAGATTTGAAAATATTTACGCTTATTCAAAATCGCTCAATCAACCTAAGTACCAGTTTCTAAAAGGGTTGCTCGATTCGATCAAGGGTGTTGGATATTTTCCGTTCAACGAACACAAACAAGTGATCAGACCGGAAGACGCGCTACCGAACTCTCTAATGATTTTCGATGACGTGGCTGCGAAAAACAGAATAACATGAGAGCCTTTTTTTGTATGGGGAGACACAACCAAGTCGACTGTTTCTATCTTTGTCAGACTTATGCTCGTATTCCCAAACACCTTGTACCTGACAACGTAATATGTTAATACTTTTTCGACGAGATAAAATGAATTTAATAGCTCTTTCGACTGGTTACACTGGTGTAAATCGAGTGTACACTTTTACACTAGCTAGCGAAAAATTCAGCAAATCAAGGACCGAGTAAAACACGCTACACCAACCCAGTGTACATTCAGTGTACACCCGTGTAACCAGTCGAAAGAGCTATTAAACACATCTACGATGATCACGTCAATACGGATATGTCCTACGCACAGTTCAGAGACCTGTGCTTAGCCTGTTGGAGGGATAATATACATAGTTTTCCTGTGATCGATAAAGATAGTGATCTCAACGTTGATAGGTACCGCAAGGGTTTCGACTGCTTCATAGTCATAAATATGCGGCAAACGTTGTGATGATAGCAGTTACAGTTTGAACTTAACAGCATCAACATGAAGAGTGCTGATTTGCGACAACAGAGAGATGCACTGCATCAAATTGCAAAAGCAAGCGATTATATTCGACGCAAGCATAAAATGTTGGAGATTGGCCGGAAGTAGATATTCTAGGAGAGTTCTGGATCAACGCGTGTTAGTGCACACATACACGCACGCACACACGCGCACCTCCTCCTGTCTGTGTGAGGGGGCGAAAAGGGCCAACGGCGGGGGGGGGGGGGGGGGGGGGCAGATTTCATGACGTCACGCCTACGTCACGCGACGTCACGCTACGCCATGTGACGTCGCAGCTACGTCACGACAGCGACGCATCGGCTCGGTCGGGGCCCTGCCGTTAAATTTTTCCCGGCAAGGGAGGGGGCTGCTCCCCGGGGTACGCCCCCGACGATTCTCGGAATTTCGCAAACGGTTCTCGGAATTATCGGCATAGCACCCTCAAAATGACGTCACATACCCTCGAATTAACGTCACACACCCGAAATAGTTATTTGTGTGCCGAGGGCGGAAAAGGAGGTATTGTGCCCGAGTGGCAATTCTCAGCCCGAGCCGAAGGCGAGGGCTGAAATTGACACGAGGGCGCAATACCTCCTTCCGCCCGAGTTTCACACATTATTTTGTGCCCTTGCCGGCTCGAAAATCGGATTTTGAGGGCTTGACATAGCTGTCCAGCATGGAAAATCGAAATGGATGGCAAATATGGGTGCACCTGCCGGGGTTCATTCCTCAACAAACTACGTTTTGGCAAACCACTATGCGTGACAGGGGGTCCAGGGGCGAAGCCCCCGTGGGGGGGTTCGGGGGGGCGAAGCCCCCCCGACTCAAAACATGATATGAAATCTAATTTAGAAAAAAATTCTTTTACAAAACTTCTTAAACGACGTGGAAAAAAGAGTAATATCAGTAATAATTTTTATCATAGTTTTGTTTATTCGAATATTACGGAACAATCTTTTTTGCCCGCAATAGTTATCTATAAAGCAAATAATATTTTCAAGAAATTCGAATTAACTTTTCATAGAATGTATTTATTCAATAGTTTTACATGAGCAATAGGTATTGTAAAACAGGAGTAGTTAAAATAATAAATGTAAGTGTAATTAGCGACAATGTTTTCCTTACTCAATAGTTTTGCATGAGAAATTGCACACAATATTTATTACATCTTATTTGTACTGTAGAACAGGAATCGTTAAAATACGAGATAAATGCAAGGAGTGGTTAAAATACAGGATAAATATAAGTGAAAACAGCGATAATGTTTTCCTCACTTAATAGTTTCACACGAGAAATTTCACATAATATATGAAATGCTAAACAGGAGTGGTTAAAATACTAACAAAATAGCGAGCTTTTCCTTATTTAGTGAAAGATACTTGGCAATTGGAAAAGTAATAACTATTCCCGTCCTTCGCAATTTCTAGATCTTCTAGATTTTGTGGATTCTTATCACTTGCGACCGCTGGTTCAACGTCATCAATTTTACGCTTTGTAGAAGTTGAAGCAGAAAGGTTGATGGAAGACGTCAGTTTAGTCTCTATAGCTTTTTTGCTTTCTAATGATGCCTCAAGGTAACCTGTAATGTAATATATAAAACTCGAAAGTATAAAAATCATTCATTTTCGAAATATAATAAATAAAAATTAATCTTTAGAGAAATATAAATATATTATTACCTTCGGCAGTAGTAGATGATTTCCATCCACCAAGCTGCTTAATCATCGTCAAACTGGCTCCCGAGTTAGCGAGTAGAGTTGCCGATGTTCGGCGAAAACAATGCCCAGTATATAATTGTGGTTCAGGCAGCTTCAAAAATTGCGCGATTTCGAAGGGAACTTTTCCAATCTTGTTTTTACCGATCACTTGGCGAGAGCATTTCCCGTTTTGATAGTTTATGAAAAAACGGTCATTTGTAATATCTTTAGGGCGCAATTCCAAATATTTTTGGACGATTTTGTGATATTCGCCAGTTACAGTGAACGATCGTGGAACGTGCGTTTTTGTGTCCGGGATCGTCACGTGTATCAAATCGTCATAACTTCTGATATCAGTAATCTTCATACCAGTCATCTCATTCTTTCTGCATGCGCCTAAAACGCCTATGACTGTGATAACCTGTAAAAAAGTAAACATAACCCTCGTAACTTTGATTTTCATTTAAAATGACTGAAATTTCATCTATTTATTTTAATATTTTTACTTACCTTTGCAGCTAAATATTTATTGTCCGGAGCGTTTTCCAGAAAGTTTTTGAAGTCTTCCGCGTTCAGGACTTTCGATTTTTTTGCAACGTAGCCAACCATACAAGTTTTCAAAGATCGTTGCAATTGCTTGTACTGACTGATATCAACATTATGTTTTACCATTATCATATGCTTTATCATAGAAATAATGGAAACGATAGTTGCCGGTTTATACTTCTTGTTTTCGGACAAAAAAGTAACGTAAGCCAAAAGAATTGTCTCCGTCACCGCCACGTCTTGAATTTTGTTTGTTTTCATCCACGTTGTAAAGGTTATGTACGCTTCGTTGTACTTCCTTTGCGATTTTTGCGGCAGCGTTTGGAAGACCGCTTTTTTTGCTGCTTCCGTGATCTCCGGTGGCAACTCGGCATTAAAATCATCTTCGGAACTGTCACTCATGATCAATATGAGTGTGAATATGATTTTTTATCTCGAAACACAACTGACAATACTAATCCCGTGCCAAACCGCGCGTGAGATATTCACTGTTGTTGATGAAGAAGGCATCTGCCTTACCATAAAGTAGTAACATGAACCGTATTGATGTGGATCGAGGACAGGTGGCGCCACTTCTAATCGATTTTCCTTGGAATAAACGGGCCCGGCGAAGTTATTCTACAATGGCGATTCCGTCAGCTCGCAATTATGAATACGTTTTTAACGGATAATTTGTATTTCTCAAATCATCAGCAAAGGTGGATAATTCACGTGTGGCGGAATTTAACGTTTCGAGCAGTTTTGGTGATCGTGAGATATGTTTTTCAGCAAGTTTTTTGACATTGAGTGCAGGGTTTTTTCTGCCCTAGGGCAGAAACGCTGGCCTCATTTCTGCCCTAGGGCATATGAACAGCGGTCTGTTTACATGTTTTGAGCCATATGGCACAAACACCGGTTTTCCGCCCCCCTCGCAAGCACGAAAAACCGCATTTTCGATGCGGTCGGGCACAAATAAAATTCCAACTCCCGCGTCAGGCCGGTAGGTTCACCCTTCCGGAATCCGCGAGGCAGGGGGTGGTGCGGAGGCCCGTTCGAGCAGCTTCAACGGGTCGCGACTTGTTTTTTACGCCGGGACGCTCCTTATCACTTGTAACCCGACACTTCCGGTGAGCTCGCCGCGCCGGATTTGGAAGTTCCTGATATGTCCCTCGTTTTCCCAGAGACACAAAGCATTGTTTCATCATACGACATATTGGGCTCAATATTTATTAGATCGAATGAACCTCTGCATATTTTTTTTCTTACAAAGACACACGAAGCGTCGCAGACGATCAGATTCCAAGGAATTCTAAGACAAATAGTTCGTATCTGTACTCGCTATACTCGAAGTTTCGATAATAAATTCCTACCTATCCTTACGAGAGTAACGAGCGATCGGATGATTCGAGAAGAGCTAACATCGGTGACATTGTACGGATTGAAACGGCTAGCGTTTCCAGTCGACGTTTCTCTCTGCGGTGTTCCGAATAGACCGCCGACCGTCTTATCGTCTGTAACGTGAACCCTCTGACGCGAGGAGTTCGCTGCATGAAGTATGAATTCACGACTGTAGCTGTGGTTCGTCTCAGCTGAGCTGTCGAGCATCGGGACGAGAACGTCACCTGTAACGAGGAGTTTCTCGAAACCTGCCGGCGAGAGACTATTCGAATGGAACGATGCTGCGGCTAGAGGGGTAGGAGGTATCCGGGAAAGGTGTTCGAAAAGGATGCGGTTCGCGAGGGAACGAATTGATGAAACGAGTGAAATTTGGTTTTCAATCTCTATTCACATATGCTCATTGAACTAATCGTACAATTTTCTTACATTTTCTAAAGCGCAAGTAGTGTTTTTCGAGGAATTCGCATGAATGAAACACTCGCGGGTCGATAGCGGTGGTAATTTAGTCAGCGACGGACAGCAAAAGTCTCCAAGATCCAGAACAACTTCAACGTTGTCCCCCATCGAGTGTTTCAACCACTCTACCTTCTCCGCTCCTTTCACGTACACCGTTTTGGCGGTAGATAAGATAGTGCGGAGAATCTCCTTCGCTTTCGATTGAGCGACGTATCCGAAATTCCACGGTAGTCCGTGGTGATTGCGTGTGCACCAGGCGTTCATCGCTCGATACTTGACAGGTAAATCGGTTCACGCGTACGATGGTTCGAAAAAGAATACCGATGGGTATTCTCCGTCTGTAGCAATTGCGGCTAGATCCTTAAGGCTGTTGAAGGGGGTCCCATGGTGGGGGTAACGGCACGTACACATGTACACACCTACGAGTGAATTTCGCACGGTAAATTCTCGAGAATAAAGAATTATTTCGAGAATCTGATGTGTACGAAATGTTCCTTGATTAAAATTGTTTTGGGTGAAATAGCGGAGGTTAGCCACAAATAAGCCTGAACTTCTAATCAAATCTTTATATAATATCCTCGTGACAGCTGGCACATGGATACACACACTGACACAGTAAAAATGGCTGCCGAGTGAGACGAGTGACATCTTATTTAAGCGATATGATGATTTCTTGCACTCGACTAGTACTGAGCACTATTTCACCCACAACAATATTACAGTAGAAATAGTTCAATCACCATCCCAAGTTGTAAAGCTGTCTACGATCGGAGAATTTACCGTGCGAAAATTCGTAACCAATAGATGGCGGCACTATTGGCTCGTTGACTGAAACTGTCGGGACTCATATCCGAATACAAATTTCCGAGGGCCCCGTCTGTTTCATTCACACAATCACACACGTTTCCATTTTACACATAACGCACACTATGGCGGCTCAAAACAGTGCGCTACGTGAATATGCCACAGAATTTGGAATTCGTTTCTTCCACGGTTGTAAGCATCGATAACTTGCTCAGAGGTTATGAAAATTAATTCTGCAGATTATTGTTGATGATAAGCACAGAAAATGAGACAAAAATTCGGGATCGGCACCAATATACCGTGAGAATCAGGTGAAACCGAATGGTCCATCCGCCCAGACGGTGAATATTTGGTATTTTCAGCGGGCTAACCACTCGTTGCGCTGAAAAATCCCTAGGGTGATCCTGGCGCGCGGTCGATCTGCCGAGTTTCATCGACCGCGCGCCAAAATCACCCTAGGGATATTCAGTGCAACGAGTGGCTATCCCCATGAAAATACCAAATATTCGCCGCCTGGGCGGATGGACCATTCGGTTTCACCTGATTCTCACGGTAGTATTATATAGAGGTGTGCGGGTAGTCGATTTTGTCGGGTCGGGTCGGTCCGGGTACCCGCCCGGGTTTTGTCGTCGGGTACCCGGGTCTACGGGTATCCGAGTCAAAACCGGGTACCCGACTTCACCCGAGTATACCCGACATCTTGGTACCCGGTTTTACCCGAGAACACCCGATAAATTGGTACCCGAGTTTACCCGGGTATACCCGAAGTCTTGGTACCCGGTTTCACCCGACATTTGAGTACCTTGTTTCACTAGAGTATTAGTTTGACATGTTGATACCCGGTCTTATCTGGTGTGACGAGGATTTTTGTTAACCCTCGGATCTGGACCGGATAGCCAGCCTCCGGGGTCAATCCAACGCGCACACAGCTATAGAAAAAACTCGACTTTTAAATGTTTGGGCGCCAGGCGAACTATCTTCGCCACGAAACTCAAAATTACGAAAAACAACAAAGCCTCACGAATATTTACAAGCGGCGGCTAGCTGCAGTACCGCGGAGAGGGGTCGGGATTATGTGAGGGATTAGCTAAGGCAATAACGACTCGAGATATTTAAAATTAAACAAAATAATAACGAATTTATTCAAATAAAAAAAAATAAATACAGAGAAACTAATAATTGTAACAATAATCGCACACCTCGGGGGTGCTTCCCCTCGGGGTTTCAAACGTTACGTTACACTAAATCATACTCCAAAAACTAAGCTTCCACGTGGGATAACAAAAACAGGCAAAAAGAACAAAAAAAAAAGAAAAGAAGAAAACAAACTAATTATCTCGAAAAATCGAAGCCATGCGGCTCATTACAACTAGTTAACGACTAAATTCAGAAATTCTTAAAGCTACTCGGTGGTGGTAGCGCAAAATCAAAACAACAAGAAGAAAGATAGAGGAAATAATAGAAACAACTCAAAAATTTATGCCACGGCTGTTGCTAGGCAGCAACCGCGACGACTAGAGGCTAGGCCTCTGCGTTACCGACCACCTATTTTCTTTCAATTCTTACTTAACTAACTTATTCTAACTCTGCCTCGGGGGCAACAAAATAATAAATGGGACTCTGAATTTCGCAAATAAAAATACAATAAAATGCAATAAAATAAACAATAACGAACTTGTTGGTGACTCAAAACCGTCTTAGTCTAGCCTAACGGCTGACTCTCCTCGTGGGAGTAAGAGAGAGAGCGCGACGGTGACCGACTCTGTCTCTGTCGCACTCGTGTGCGGAGATACTTGACTCTACAAAAATCTTATATCGGGCTCGAAAAGTTAGTCCAACAAAATTTGACTCGAAAGCACTTCTTCTCTGGGACCCTGGTGACGGCCTACCGACTCGGAGATCGGTTTAACTTGATCCCAAATTCTAATGAGCCTCGTGGCTGCGAACAAGGCAGTATGGCTGACGGCCGTTGCCGGATTCAAATTATTCGTGGGCTAAGTGAGCTATCGCTTACCGTTGGCCAGCCACCTGATGAACTAGTCTCCTTCGCCGGAGAAATCCCAAATCAATCCCTCGGGGGGGTCCTCAAAAATCCACAACTTTCCCCCGTGGGGTCTCACAAACTCAAAACTCTACTTGACTCGAAACTCAATCGCCAAAACAAATTCGCTACGAAGAAGCACACGTGTACGCTAAACGCTCAACTACCCTGGTAGAAATTTTTGCGGTTTCCTGTCTAGATCTGGCTAGGTCCGCGGGACTCAAATCTAGATCTGGGTAGTAAAACTGTACAGACGCCCAGACAGAAATGTAACACCTCTCCCTTCTAGTTTCTATCTAGCAGTGCTATCTAGCAGTGCTAGATTGCACCTGTACAGTTTCTAGGAGTACTACCGTAGCCTGAGTACGTTTTATTCGAAATTTCAGGTAGTTTCTTGAAATTGAATACAATCACAAACAGATCTGATTTTTACTCAACTTTATTTGTCCAATTATATTTTTTCAGGCTTAAACATAACATTCTCGGTTTCTCCACTATCTGCGTCATTTTCATCATTGTTCTCATTATCTTCGGTTTCTTCACTATCTGTGTCACCTTCGTTATAATTATCATCATCCCCCTCATCTTCATCGCTGATATCATATTCATCATTTTCTTTATCATTTTCATGTTCGCATTGTGGAGTACAATCTTCTTTAATAATTGCTTGCCGTTGGCGATGACCATTCCAATCTTTCGAATTAGTCAGTTGAATCCCTAATTGTGAATAAAATTCTTTTTCTGACGTCGCTATATTATGCTCAGTTCTCCGCTTGCGTATGATATCTGTGTAATGAAGAAAAAAACAATTAAACTTGTATAAAAAGTGAAAAATATATGAACGTATTATACATTAAACATTATAGGACTCACCGTAAAAGCACAACGCGAATACAGTTTCTTTTATGATGTGTTTATCGTTTACTCGCTTCACCGCTGTGAATCGCATTGCGATATCTCGAGTAAACATAAGTTTTAGAATTGAGATTATATTCTTAGGCAGCCCTTGCTCGACTACAATTTGTAATGATAAGTATTGGAGCTAAAAAAATTATTTGAAGGTGGAGTTGGAGAAAGTAAATGTACGTACATACATACTTATACTATGAATATTCATCCAATTTTCAGTAATTGTTGAAATATAGGTATATTACAAAATACATACAAAATTTTCATGTAGACATTTATCCGATCTGAGACGTTTATCAAAGTTGAAGAATTCTATTATGCTCTGAAATGGTAAAGCCACTTGGAATTCTTTGCAAAAATCAACGTGTTTTGCTACATTGTAAGTAGGAGTTGCAGCATTCACGACAGTTTTCAAGCTTTGCTTAATAGCATTTATATCTTCTTTTACTTCATTGAGCATTTGTATCATGGATAGGCAAAGTGTGAACACGGTATCATCTCCAATTAAAAAAAAATGTTGACACATTAATAAAATAATAATAAGAATAATAAGAATAATAATAATAATGATAATAAAATGGCTTCACGTATAAAATTGAATGATTGTTCACTCACTCTCATCTGTCGGTTCCTGACTTTGCAGCTCTTTCACCCTATCCACTAAAATCTGGTGTACATCAGCTACAAAAATCATGTATTACGTTCATAATAAAATAATTTTATTTCCAATACAACGTGGAGATTTTTCGTTGAACTGATGTATAAAAATACCGTACCTTTAGCAGAAGCAGCAAATTGTTTCTTATATTTCACAGCCTTATCTCCTACTATATTATTACTTATTGAGCTTGATGTTGGTGGCTGATGGCAACCAACTTTTGTGGACTGACGCGACTTTGATGACTCAGCTGAAATTGAATACAGACAAATATTCCAATGGAGCAAAATTTTTCCATAAACAGAAAATTCCTTCTTAATGTATAGAAATATACCTTGAGTAGCTGTAACAAGTTTCATAGGCTTTCGCTTGGGCTTCATGAATTCCCGATGCTCATCTCTTGGATTACTAATTGATGGAACAGATATTATTTGGATAGTTGGTTGCGTTGAAACTGGAGCAAAAAATTATATTGTTACTAAATTATTTGAAAAATTTAAATATAAAAGCTTAATGGACCTTACGCCCAAAACAAAAAATCCACACTTATTCTTCCTTTGCATTCAAATTTTATAAACATTATATAACCGTAATATATACTATTTTTCACGCAATTTCGAAGTAATTTGCCTGCTAGTTTCAGAGTTATTGTTAAAGGAACACTAAAAAGTAAAAATAGCTAAAATAATAGAATAACCAGATTTTTTTCTTTTTTGGTCATGATAATGTTTAAAAGTTCTGAATGCAATACAATCATAATTGTTGCATAGATCTAAAAGTACTTACTGTTTTGAAGTAACGTAGAGGTTTTTGGCAATTTTTTCTTCGTCACATCAACCTTCCTGTTTGGACTGCTATCAACAGAAGATTCAAGAACAGGTTCCAAGTTAGCTAACATTTTCCTCAGTTTGATTTCATCCTCCGATGGAATTTTTGTCCCTTGATAGGAATTTATATCAACAGGAGTTGGAGCAGGAGGTTCTACAATGGCATCATCAAGTATCTTTCTCAGTTTAAACCTAGTTTTGACCTCATCGTCTGATAGTATCTTTGCCCTTTTCTTAGAATTTATATCATCAGGAGTTGGAGCAGGAGGTTCTACAGTGGCGTCATCAAGTATCTTTCTCAGTTTAAACCTAGTTTTGACCTCATCGTCTGATAGTATCTTTGCCCTTTTCTTAGAATTTATATCATCAGGAGTTGGAGCAGGAGGTTCTACAGTGGCGTCATCAAGTATCTTTCTCAGTTTAAACCTAGTTTTGACTTCATCGTCTGATAGTACCTTTGCCCTTTTCTTAGAATTTATATTTACAGGAGTTGGAGCAAGAGGTTCTATAGTGGCGTCGTCAAGTATTTCCCTCAGTTTGGCTTCATCCTTTTTAAATTTTGTCTGACGCAATGACATTTGAAGTGTTTTTTCCTTGTCCGCAGAGTTGTCATCCGAAGTAAAAGCGTGTTCATACATTTCAAGTGTACGCAGCTTCACTAGCGCATCTGAATATGTGCCTGGAATAGTATAAAAGCAGAGATAAAACTAGTAAACAGAGGCATAATTCTACATGAAAGTATATTTATTCAAATAATTGTTGTGTATACTTACATGCAGAACCCTTTAAGCGAACATTATAAGTTGGCCAATCCTGTGGAGCTTCACACAGATTTTCAGTCAAGGACTGAATTTCTTTGAAATCCTCTTCAGTATATGGAGGATTTTGGTATTTTGTGGTACACTTCCGATGACTCTGATCCCATGACACCCATTTCCATGGTACAATTTCTATGGACCTCCGTTGCCTGCCTCTCAATATAAATTGTACGAGTACGAATGGTCTGCTGTTAGAATTATCCATACTTTCCATTTTTTTTTTTATGAAACCTGTGATTATATACACACAAGGTTATAAACTAATTATATTTCTTAAATGGCTTGAGACAAACTTTCTACATTGAACAACCCTGTTGACATTGAAGATTATACCAAAGAAATGTAGAGGGATGAATGATTCTTAATTGGACGACTGAACAAGTGGGCGTTTTTATGGATTCAATTACAGCAGAATTATAGAAGCAAATACTATAGAAGCAATATGATTTTTGTCCTTTTTCATATAAATACCGTAAAAAATATTGTAGGTGGCATGTTTGTAAACTATGTTTCGACTCGAATGATTTTTCAGTACTCGCCGTCGGCTCGCCTTTGGCTCGTACTGAAAATATCAGCATCCTCGCCTAAAAACAGCTTGTTTACAAGCATGCCACATAAAATACTATTCCAGTACACTGTGATATCGAGAACACAAGGCAGTAGTGCATGGCGGAACAGCATGCACTATACTTGTAGAAATGAGGATATTTTTCTATGAAGTATTTACATAATATCCTTCAATACATTATGTACAGATTAAGTATTTTTGAAAATATTCGCTTTTGTATTACGGCTGTAATTGAATGCCGAAGAACTGCCGTTTTTCCAGTCATCCAAAATGGTGACACCCAATATCAATGTTTAGAATTATTAGAAAAAATTAATATTACTACCTGTTAGTATCATGAAAGTGAAAAACAGCACACGTGGGCTGATGCCGGTTGTTGCTGGCTGGACGACGAAACCGGCCGGTTTCTACGTAGAATAACAGCGGACAGAGCACGTGAGCGAAGCGACATACGTTCAGCCTAGGCGTTCAGTGGCAGTCTGAAATTGTCTTCGCTCACCTCTCGCGCCGTTCTGTTTCTGTCTCTCTCACTCGCAGTACTTCGAAAAGCCAAATACGTATCACTTTAGGCCTTTGACCTTGGCGTGGTCTTTCAATGTATCAAAATATCGTCTCCAATTAAATTTTATGAAATAATAATAATTATACTTGTAAGTTACGCGCCTGAAGAATACCGTAGATTACTTTTAAGTAATTCCATCAATGTAATAGAGGCATGATGAAACTTCTCACGTTACCTTCATTCTTAAAGTTCATATTAATTCTTATGAGCTTTTTAGTAACACTATTAATCGAAATTGTCAAAATTTGTTCTTTAGGCTTTCTTTCTATTTCCCATGTACTTAAAAAATCAGATTCAAGAGGGTATTCGTACAAAGATTTCTTGATGACAATTTCTCTCACGTCTAGCATGATGCGCTGATCATTATCAAAATACATTGACCTAATTTCGACAATTGTTTTATCACTCAAGATCACAGTGTTGTTGGGTGATTTACTTGTTGAAATATTTTGATTGAATTCCAATTTTACTATGTTTTTATTTGTACCTTGTTTTAGGACAACCAGCTTGGCAGGTATCTGGACACGATCTTTATCACAATTTTTTTTTTCATGAAGTCTTCGACAATACTGGGCTAGAGTTTTATTTGGTGAACGTAAAAAATGTTTAATCTGACCAAGGTGACTCTCAAATGGGAATGCATTGATTTGATTCAAGTTGCAGTTTGTATGAACTACATCATCAACTATATGAATCAAGTTGTGCACATTTATCACTACAAAGCCAGGACCATATAGCTCCTTTGCAGCTTCGACGAAAATATTCAAATAGTGTTTTGCACGGTTCGCGTGGTTTAAAGCATCTTTATCTGATAATAACCTGAATGCGACATGCAACAACAAAAAATTCTTGTATCTGTCTTTATCTAAAATCTTCTTAAATATGATCGGTCCACAATAGCACATGATGAATTTAAACTCTGTTGCTTTGAATTTTGCATGTTCATTCATGGGTCTTAATTTTCTTGGGAATTCATCTGGAATGTCCTTTTTTATAAATATTGTTCTCCTTGTAAGTTCAGCTTTCATTGCCCGACTTAATCTGGTATTTAAATCTGTACCCATCAAAGCTTCAGTCAGTCTCTTCATAACTCCCAAGGAATTTAGATGCATGGAGTCCAATATGAAGTCGTGAATCATATCAATGTGTGGTTCAATGAAAATGAGTGGTGAAACTCCTAGATGGTGTTCAGGGTTGATAAAGTTTCTGAAGGATTCGTTCGTTCTTTTGGCCTCATGACTGGACAGAAAGACTGTCACTTTATTTACTTTTTGTCCATGAACTAAACACCGCTCACACCCATCGAAAGCGGTGTGACCTTTGATACATTTCAAAAGTGCTCGAGCCGGAGTGTCACATATGAAACATTTTATTTTAACTCTAAAATTTCTTTCATTAATTACTATTCCTGTGGTTTGAAGTTGATTAATTTCTGTGATAAAATCTTTCAAGTACATTTCAACTTCGTTTGGCTTACAATTACCGGAGTAGAGAGCAGCGGCAAATGGTTCATATATGTCAGGGTCGAAATGTACCTTGCATAATATGGGCCAAAACGTTTTTATACTTGATTTGAAAAGCTTTATGCCATCTACATTGACCATCAATTCAAGCTCATTTGACTCGTGTAGATCTGTGTTTATACTAGCTAGCAAACCTTGTTTTATCCCCAAGTATGCGTATTCTCCTTTAGAACCATCTGAGTCTTCCAGTTCTTTGATTACATACTCTGCAGAGGCTGTGTCGAGAAGAGTTTTTGTCGACCGTGGTAAGTTTGGCAATAGTCGACGCCTTAAAATCTTGAGCAGGCGGTCAGCATGGTTGTGAGGAATTTTGTAATCGACAATCCAGTTGCGTATCTCTGATTTTTCTACATCATCTTGTAAATAATTATCATGTCGGTCAAGTATATTATTCGCTTCAACTCCAAGCTCCACATGCCCGACATGGTCTTTGTTGTCATGAACGCTATCTTCATCTGGCTCTCCCTCAGATTCATCCGTAGCCTCTTGAAAACTACTTTCAGTGACATTAGTCTGTGCAGGTTGGCTGACTTCTGATGGATTGTCGTTGTCTTGCTTTTCGCCTCGGGCAGCATTGTCACAGTCACTATCCGTGGTTGCGTTTCCTTGGGTTTCATCACTGTCACTCTCGTCACCATCTCGGCCACGCGCCTCAATCAGCAATCTCCTTTCGTGTTCACTACTCAATTTTTGAAGAATTTTATTTAATTTTTTCATAGAACGGTGTTTTCTTACACGGTACTTACTTGTCGAGTTCATGTAAACTCTAGAAATGATTGAATCTCTACACGCACACGGTCGCGATGGTATGCACGGTTATAGTGCCACCGGAATTATGACTAGATCATCGACATACAGTATGGACTGCGCCTCCAGTGTTTAAATAATGAACCAAATATGTGGTCGACAAAATATGATAAAGATGGAGCGGATTCGGTCAATATCTGTTTCTTTCTAATCAAATTGCTACGGCACTCGTTAGAAAAGGAAACAGACTGACCGAATGTTCTCTCTGTCCTTTTCCTTTCAGAATAACTTTTAACGCACTTACTAATGCCCGTACTTTACGTCAATATGCTATAGATGAATACCCAGATAGCTAACTTAGAAAATGAAGAACGGTTTACAATTTTAGGTTATCTAAATTTTCTATAGACAGGCCCTTATTGCAAATCTAGAAAATCCAGCGAATCTAGCAGATCTAGAGAAACCTAAATAGGCCCATATTGCAAATCTAGAAAATCTAGCGAATCTAGCAGATCTAGAAAAACCTAGACAGGTCCATATTGCAAATCTAGAAAATCTAGCGAATCTAGCAGATCTAGAAAAACCTAGACAGGCCCATATTGCAAATCTAGAAAATCTAGCGAATCTAGCAGATCTAGAAAAACCTAGACAGGCCCATATTGCAAATCTAGAAAATCTAGCGAATCTAGCAGATCTAGAAAAACCTAGACAGGTCCATATTGCAAATCTAGAAAATCTAGCGAATCTAGCAGATCTAGAAAGATCTAGACAGGCCTATATTGCGGTCAAGCAGTTCCAGATAAATTTCTACCAGGGTAAGATCTAGCCTAAGGCAGAGCCTACGGCAGAGTGTCCTTTGATCGCAAGGTGCCGGTCGTTAGCACCCTCGTTAGACGATCGATTGTTAGATCGCCTAACACCTGGCGGCGTATTGTCGTGCCGCGCGAAAACTCAAAATTCGCATCGACGATGGAAGTCCTCGTAGTAGGCCCACGGTTCGCCGGCTCTTGGGGGTGGTGGGAATCTCTTCCACCACCGATTTCCCTCGTTGCTGAGTGCCCTCGGCACTCCCCCGTGTCCTTGACCGTAGGTGAGGAAGCTTCCGTAGTCAGGTGTCATCAAAAAGCGTTGTCCGCGGGGCTCTCATGCCAACCCGCGGTTAATTCGGCGAGTCATTCGTCCGTCAATCGTCATTGGGAATCTCCACCAAACGTTTGGCCGTGCCTCCCACATATCAGAGAAAAAGTTCCAAAAAAAAAACAAAAGAATAAGTCTTAACTCAAAAATCTAAGATCGGTCACGGTTGCCTCTCGGAGTGAACATTAGCGTCGTGGCTATCCTAACCCATTCACACGGCTGCGCAGGCATTCGTTACACCCTTCACTAAGGTCGTCTAAGGGAAGGTGAGCGTATTGTAACATGCAATGTTACACTGGGTATACCCGACTATAGTAAGTTTAAATTTTGCTTACTATCATCATTTAAAACCGGAGAATGAATAGGAAAGAAGGCTTATAGTAAATAAAATAGTTTCATAAAGAGGTTATTGCTTATTTTAGTTTATTTATACTATAATGCTGTGCATATTTTAAACACTGGAGGTCACGTATTCAGTATTATATTTTCAAATTAGCATGTAAGAAGCATAATTCTTCCACATGCTCCGGGAGAAGATTGGCTCTGGCCGGAGTGACGATGTTTTCCGTCGTTGAAAAAACCCTCTCGCTACTGACCTGAGTGGCGGGGATACCGAGATATGATCTGGCTACAAAAGCAATACTCGGATATCGATGTCGGTTGTTTTTCCACCAAGTTATTACATTTGTATTTTGCGGTACAACTTTTTCCGATAAATAATTTTCTATTTCGCGCTCAATTGGCGAAGTGCTTTCCCCGTCCGTATCCTCGTCAATGACATTCAGAAAAGTAGCCAATTTTGACAATGACACAACTGGAATGAGATAAAAGTTTTCGTTATAATATGAACATGAAACATTCATATATTATCTAATTAAAATTTAAAATCTTCTCTCTGATGGATTTCATTATACGAATCAAATATTACGATACTAGAACAAATGTTCGAATCATGCAAGAATTGGATTCTATCGAGTAATATTATTATCTATTTGTAGAGCGCAATTACTAATAGATGAAAAATTACCATTCGGTGGAGTGTCAGTTGCGTTAGAGGGCGCCTCGGATGATATCTCGGGTTCGGGATCTTTCAATGATAAACATTTCGCCAATAACGTTTTTTCCGCTGCACTTTTTACTCCTACATCCAGCAGCCGATTTTTGTAACGAGGGTCAACTAGCATTGATACGAGTAAAAGTTCAGAGTTTCGTACTTGTTGGAAACGGGTCTCCAGACTTTGCAGTAGACTACTTCCAAATTGTGCAGCTTCGGGACTGTCATTTTCCGCAATAAAAACTCTCGTCGATTTGAGTAAGCTCGACACAATTGGAATGTACAGGGATACGGTGGCGTACTCTTCACCTGACATAATGACAGTCGCTTCTTTAAACGGGAGCAGAGCATCCACGTAGATGCTGACCAAGTTCGACTCCGATCCAGTGAGATTATCCGGCATCTTAGGCTCAGACAATACAGCTCCAAGGGGCATGCGTAGTTGTAGAATTCTTGAAAGCATATCATGTGTTGAATTCCACCTTGTCTCCACATCTTGAATTAGATTCAAAGGGATGTTCTCTGGATTGGTTGACTTCTGCATTTCTTCGAATTTTACCTTCGCAGTTGAGCTCCTCGAAAAAAAGCCCACCAAACTCTTGCACTTCTTGCAAATTTCTTTGAAATTTGGGCATTCTTTCGTGGCACTTTTTATTGCTAGCTGTAAGCTGTGTGCAAAGCATGGTATTCTTGTCCACGTTTCATTTAAAGATATTGCTTTCACAATATTCGCGGCATTATCAGTGACAAAGTACACCTTTATGCAATCCGCGAGTAATTCCCATTCAGATAATGCTGCTGTTATGAATTTGCACAAATTCTCGCTGGTGTGGCTTTCAGCGACGTGGGATAGGTTTAACAGGAATTGCCGGTACTCAAATTCCTGGTGCAAATAATGAATGGTAAGAGTCATGTACCCTTCGATATTTCGGGATGTCCACCCATCAGTCGTGATAGCTACCGTTGATAGCTTCCCTAGTCGTGAACAAACGAAAAAAAAAATGAACGAATCAATAGATTCACAAAGAACGAATCTTAATGAATCAACGATTGAATGAATGAATGACTGAATGAATGACTGAATGAATGAATGAATGAATGGATAAATATAATAATATCAATAATGATAACCTTATACGTAAAGTTAAAACTGAAAAAAATGTAAATAAATAAGTATAATACAGCAGAACCTCGCTAACTCGAAAACTTTGATCAGATGAAGCCTCTCTTATCAGCTCTGCCCCAGACATTCGAGTTAGCGAGATTTGACTGTAATCAAGATGAAACGATCCTGAATTGAGAAAGTAGAAAATTTCAACAAAGCAGGAATCAAAATTGACAAGTGATAGACAATCCGATATCGATAAAATACCTCATATTTATTACTTGAATATTTATATAATTTATGCAAAATGATTGTTTGAATTGTGTACTATTTGTCGTAATTTAATGCAACACTGTATCAAAATTGCCGCGACACGACAGGGTATCATAGTCTACATACATGGTAATTTCCTCGGCGTCAGTATAAATGTAAAGTTTAGACTACCTACCTTGAATGACGTCCTGCTGAAGCACTTGGAAAATTCGGGAACGTTCATCCTGGTACATTTTTGGGATCATATTTCGAGAAAATGTGGTTCTCGAAGGAATCAGGTAACGCGGTTCTGCGATTTTTAAAACGGCTTTAAAACCGGGGTCCTCAACCACACTATACGGTTGCAGATCGACAGCTATCATTACAGCTATAGCTTTAGTTAGCTCTTGAGCCTTCGGCGATTTACTGTCAAGAGGCGCTTGTCGTTGAAAAGCTTGCACAATTGGATTTTTTGTATTCGATCCACCTGTAGCTTTTTTGACAGAATCCAACTTCGCAAATAACTCAGGATGCGTCTGTAGATGCCTGCGCAGTGCTGAAGTGCTGCTGAACTTGGTTTTGATCACAGTTCGACAGGTCTTGCATTTAGCAGTCTCTAGATCAAGTGTAGTGAAGTAATTCCACACTTGGCTAGTTTTTCGCGGCCCTCGAGAACTAGATGACGATTGACTAGAATCCGCTGTGCCGGTAGACTCAGAGTCCTCCTCGTGCTGCTCCATGGTCCCTAATTTCTACTACTTATGTTATTCACTACTCGGAGTGATCATCGAACACTGTCAGGTACGAAAACGCTAGTTAGAAGTGTTAAAATGCTATTGAAGTAGGTACTGGTACGACGTTCGAACCGTTACTTGCTTCGACACGCTTGACGCTAAACTGGAAAACTGTTCTGCTACATGCGTACACACGTGTACACTTCGGCGCATTAATTTTTTGACTGTCAAAATGCATATTTGCGCCATCTAGAATAAAGATGTTAAATGTCTAATAGGTATTTAATTTGACGCGGGCATGATACCACCCGGCCTAACTCGGGTACCGGATATACCCGACTTAAACTCGGGTACCCGACTTTGACTCGGGCACAGCGGTACCCGACCGATATTCGCTCCATACCGAAACCCGACTCTAGTAGTATACTCGAATCGTAGGCATAATTAGCTGACGATTAAACTACTTATTAATTAATTTGTAGGTTAGAATCATACTCGTAGACAAACTGTCCGTGCTCAATAATGTGAACATGCATAAACTGTGTTGCACAATTTGCACATAATCTCATGTAATATAGTCAGATTATATTTCCCCATTCGGATGAAACTGCTGTCCATCTTCATTTCTTATCAAGTGAGGGGAAACGTCACTGAAACTCCAATAAATGTCATTTTTCATATTTGCAAATGACTATAAAAGGTCCAATCGAGAAAAACTTATTGCAATTCTTACTTCATGGTGTATTTGTATGGAAAAAATAATTCAACCTTCTACGATGAAATTTCAGCGCAGGGAACCTTTGCAGCAATACATAGGAGACCGCCTGCGTAAGGTTCCCTGCGCATACAATAGTATTGCAGAAAATTGAGATTCATGTTCCAATACATATGCTTTCATATTCTAAAAATTGTAGAAAGCATTTCTCTAGTGGACCTTTTTTATTAGTTCGCAAAAAATTAAATGGTTCTTGTGAGAGTTTCAGTCGCAGACCCCCTTACGGATGGTGGGAGGATAAGTTGATTTAGTTCCTTGCTTGCATATAATATGCTCACCTTAATCGATTCTAATATTCGAATTCCCCCAAGAAGATAAGAAACTCGCGAGTTCAACTGACATAAGTGATAGAATAAATAATGAAGTATCTTCGCACAACTTTTTCTCATTCCTGAGACAAAATTCTTGCATGCCTTGAACGTTCGCTTATTCATCGTTTTCATGATACATGTAGACAAACTGTAGAATTCGATACATAAAATGTCATATAAGTTAAGGTATAATCTCATATCAATGAGTTCGTGCCCGATAAATTATCAAATGTGTTATCATGCGCAACACTGTGTATGCACTGTTTTCACATAACATATTGCACTCCTCAATTGAAATTATGTAATTAAAGCACGTGTATGTTAAAATGCATGGGAATTGAAGCTATTATCATCTAACGTGTATTGTAGTGTATCCTTTTACTCATTTTGACCATGCGGATTATTCAAAACCTCATATTAGTTGTGACGCTACAGAGTAGCTGCCGTCACAGTCAAGATGAATGAACTAAAAATGATATGTTACTATTTTTTTAAATACTCGCAATTACTTTAATGTCCTCAATTGTAATTATTGAAACAATCAGACGTTTAATCGGAAATTTAGAATCCTCCGGACGATAATTGCGAGTAGAATTACTGGATTAAAGTTTAATGTGTCACGTCTACCATCAATCTTGATGTACCCAGTTCATAGATAATTCATGGATTGTGAAATATTGGCTGCAAGATTGTTTATAGATATGCAAGAATTTAGATTCAAGAAATATTCTCATTTTACAACAAATGGTGTGAAATTTGGGGCCCTCTAATTTGCACCCATATTTTGTATCAGCACGGTCCTGACGAGTTTAGTCCGAAAACTCAACGCGTATGGCGCTGCGAACGGTCGACAAAAATGGCCGGACCCCCTTCAACAGCCTTAACCACGAAACGATTCTCTGGTTCTTTGAACCCCTGCAGGTCAACGATGTATTCCATGTTCAGACGTTGACGTGAAGAGTGTTCACGTAAGACTAACGAAAATCAACGGATTCTTCTCATTTAAGGAATCCTAAAGCGATGATGCTTTTTCTCGAAAGATCGGTCGTGAAGCGTACGTGAAATGTACAGTGTCCCACTGTTTTGTGTAACCCGAAACCAGCCCGCGTCGCTAAGAATATAGGTACGCATGCATTTGTCTCGATTATTCTCTGTGGCGTGATGAGATTTGTCCATCCTTTTTCAATTAATAAACATAAATATTCGAATCATATGAAAGAGCTCCAAGCTCCAATCTGCAGAGCATTCCACGTTCAAATTTAAAAGACATCTCATCTTATGAAAGTTTTTGTTAAAATGACCGACCAGTAAGTAGTGTGTGAGAAATACATTTACAATTAGTGAACGTGCATATTGCATATTTGAACTCATACGTCTGATTCAAATTCTAGAAACTATGAACTGCTTTCACCGACGGTATACGTACCAGGTGAATGGCTAGATGAAGATCGGTTTCTGGTTATATGCAGCGTCTGGCTGGCGTTGCGATATTTTTAACAAGGATCCGACGTATTTTTAACAATCTGCTTCATCACAACTGAAATTTTAGTTGAAAATGGATTCATATTTTTTCGAAGATTAGCAAACGAGGAGTAAAACTCGATTTTGTAAGTTATTGATCACTAAGGTCGTGTGATTATGTGTATATACCGTGAGAATCAGGTGAAACCGAATGGTCCATCCGCCCAGACGGTGAATATTTGGTATTTTTAGGGGGATAACCACTCGTTGCACTGAAAAATCCCTAGGGTGATCTTGGCGCGCGGTCGATAGAACTATGCGTGCCAAAATCACCCCAGGGATTTCCAGTGCAACGAGTGGCTATCCCTATAAAAATACCAAATATTCACCGTCTGGGCGGATGGACCATTCGGTTTCACCCGATTTTCACGCTATATGTTGTTCTGAAATATTTTTTCATTTTGCAGTATTGTCACATCCCCATCAACCACTCATCTATTCTTAACCCTTACTATACCCATGGATTGACAAAACTATATTATTTTCACTCATACTATAGTCTATAATCACCTATATATCCTTACTGTAAAATTATATAAGTTAAGAAACAGATTCGATGACTAACTGACTACCTAAAACACCACGTGCAGTAATTCTAATCTTGAGAACCGAAGCAATAACTTTGGACCACGAATATCAAATTCACCTATCCAAAACACCACGTGCAGTACCTAGAATCTCAACGGTCAGTCAGTTATCGAAATCCCAATAATATAAGCAAACTTAGAAGACAAACAAGATAAACTCCCTCCATGGTCCGCACTATGAGGATATAAGCAGCCTCCCTAAGGGAATTAGACACACGTCAATCAGTCAGAATTAGAGCTGAACCTCTGTAGGGTTCAGACGTCAAATTTCAAATTCAACCTCAAGTCTGGTCGCGTCCAATCATTCTACTAAATTCTCTACTAAAGGACACAGAGCCAGTCCTCTGAGTTTGCTTAAACTATAAAATAAGTTAACCATTTCCACAAGTGTAAAAGTTCAGTTAATACTATAATAAACTACGAATAACAATTTTTAAAAGTGTGAAAGTTTATTTAAATACCATAATATACACATAGTTGTTCAAGCATCGTTTCATCGTAAGTACGCCATACTCAGAGCCTTCAGAATTTTCCCCAACAATCTACATTATTTCCCGAACTCTTGTCATCAAGCCATACGGGCAACGTGAACAGCAAGCCTTCTCCGGCTAATGTTCATCGGAAGCCACAAAGGCTAGTAGATTTCCCAAGCCACACAGGCAACGTGAACAGCAAGCCTTCTCCGGCTAATGTTCACCGAAGCCACAGAGGCTAGGAAATTTCAACCTATCTACTCCTTCTTTCCATGTAGATTTATAAAGGCAAACGGAGAAACAGGCGAGCAGGCAAAGCCGTGCGAGAGCGAATAGCAAGAGCTAAAATCCGAGACCAACTTAAACAAAACTATTCCTTAGCTCATCCTTCTTCCGATATCGCTGCTGGCTCACACCATATAGCAGAACCAGTCTTCGAAACCCATATACCACCTTCAGTCGATTCCCCGAGGAGTCCATCGCCATACCCTAGGGAATTTTCACCAGTCTCAGAATATTCACCCAGGAGCCCGTCTCCGGGACCCTGGGACCATATTTATCAAGAGACTCAGGATCCAAGGTTAAACGATAATATCCCTAAATTCACGACCACTCAACACAGAGTCAACTTCGAAAACGGGATTTGCATAGTCGATACGATTGAAACAACGCATTCAACTAGGACCTACCGTCTCCCCGAAGATCACCCGGCTTCACAATACTCAACAACCACTACACCCGCTACGCCCAAAATTGTGGAGATCATAGACGTAGAGTAAAGTAAGTGCCATAACAATTTATAATATTCCTCTTTTTCCTTCTGACAAAATTAAATATTTGTCATTGCCCATCCGGCACATGACAGTGGTGCTATTCTTTGACTTGGTTTGAAATCACAAATGGTTATTTTTACGTCTGAATTTTGGAAAACGAAGTAAATCATTGATCGGACGATCTTCCAGTTTAGTTTGTCTAGTCCGCTACCGATTTTTGGTATAGATATCGACTGTACGTTGTCTGATTCTAGTTTTTCTCTGAGCTTACATATAATATTATACATAGTTTCGTACGTGGGTTTGTTGAAAAATTTCGCCTTGGTGATTAAGTTATACACTTTGATGTTATTGTACGGTGTTACTATGATGTCACCTACTCGGGGGTTCTTTGATTCTAATACGTCGCGATTTATAATGTTTCGTTCAATCATTTCTTGTGCTATACCTTGTCCGATTAGACAGTCAGCTGGGATGCAGTGTGCTAAGTTGTCATCTTTTGTAAATAAATCTTCGGTTATCTCTGTTATGAATTGGTTTTCTAGATCTGGTAAGAGTTTTGAGACTTCTCGAAATTGTTTGTAGGATGGGTTATGGTGAATGGATTCTGTGATCGGGCATGTAGTCTGTTGTCTTGGGGTGATAGTTTTGGGTATTGTTGTTCGTTGTTTTTCTTTTACGACGTCTGAATATGATTTTTTATAATTCGTTTTGTGAGTCTCTGATTCACTGGAAACGGGCGATTTTTGTTTAGAAGTAGGATTCTCGCGGTTTGAGGTCCATGATTCGCTGGAGGTAGGGAGTTTTTGTTTATAATAAGGGGTATGGTCGTCGTCTGACGATGTGTCAAGTGGTGGTGGAGGAGATTTAGGCTTTCTTGGTCGCAGTTTATATTTGTATGCGTGTGTTGGAGATCGTGCGCTAGTGCTTTCGCTGTACGTTGTTTTATCTTCGCGCGTGTTACTTGAGTTTGAGTTATCGCTAGGACTGTTTGGAGTGAGATTAGGCCTGCTGATTGAAGTGTTTCTGTTCGAATAGCGTTCGGTATTTCGTAATCTTTTATTTAGGGGTAAGTTGTCTGGGAAAATGTCTGTATACGTAGCGTTCCGTTTTTGATCGATTCTCTTGAACAATGGTAAATAGTAAAGTATCGGCGGAGGTGTCCGTAGATGAATCGATTTTTATTGTTTTAGTAGATTTTGAGACGTTAATTGGTTTTTTGGACATTGGGAAACTGTCTGTCGAGTCGCCTGTGGGTGGATCTTCTGAGAATGTAGTCAGGTTGTCTAAGAGACTCTCCATTTCGGTATCAGTTGATGAATTATTTCGTGTATGTTTGTCTGGTAGGTGAATTAGTCTTTTTGTGAGTATTTGATTATCTACAGAACTGTCGGTTTGTAAATAGTTTGTTAGGGGTCTATTTGGGAAGTTTACTATTTCTCTTGCTGACGGTAGGCAATCCATGGAGGTATGAGTAGGTTCGTCGTTTTCTGTATTTGTATCGATGTCGCCTTTATATTTCTTTACGGGAGCGGGGTTTGGTGATTCATCTGTACTTTGTCACGGGTGAGTTGGGAATTGGTGTGCTTCTTTTCTTCGTTTCGTGTCAGGGTTTGGCATACTATCTGAGCTCGGATTTCGGTCGCGTTTTGCATTGATTGGTAATAGTTTATCAGCATCTACAGGTGGATTGCGTGATAGTGCGTCTGCATTGCAATTGATTTGTCCTTTTTTGTATACGACAGCATAGTCGTATTCTTCTAATTTGAATCTCCATCTCAGCAATCGTGAGGTTGGGTCTTTGACACTGCTGACCCAGACGGAAGGTTTGTGATCGGTAACAAGTGTAAATCTATGTCCATATAAGTAAGGTCTGAAATGGTGGGCTGAATATACAATGGCTAGTAGTTCTTTTTCGATTACGGAATAATTTAATTCTACTTTGTTTAGTGTTCGTGAAGTATAGGCTATCGGTAAGTCTTCTCCTATTTTACCTTGGCTGAGTACGGCGCCTATCGCATATTTAGATGCGTCAGTTGTTAAGATAAATGGTTGATCGAATTTAGGATATTGTAATATAGGGGATATACATATCAAGTCTCGTAAGGTTTCGAAAGCCATTTGGTGTTCGGATGGCCAGAGGAATTTAACGTTCTTTTTGAGTAGCGTAGTTAATGGTCTCGATATTTTTAAAAAGTTTTCGATAAAGCGTCTGTAATAGCCGACTAGACCGAGGGATTGTTTCATTTGTCTGGCTGTTTTAGGGACTGGATATGATTTGACTGCTATTATTTTCTTAGGGTCTGGTTTTACACCGTTTTCTGTAATAATGTGTCCTAAGTAGACTACTTCTTTTATTAAGAATTGGCATTTTCCAATTTGTAGACTTAGATTTGCTGATTGTAGTCGATTGGCTAGTTTTCTGAATTTAGTTTTGTGTTCTTCTATGGAGTGTGCGTAGATAACGATATCGTCTAAATATACGAATGCAATGTTTCCTTCTAGACCGGATAGAACTTGGTTCATCAGTCTTTGAAATGTCGCCGAGGCGTTTTTGAGTCCGTATGGCATGTCATTAAATTTGTAATGGGCATGTGGAGTTGAAAAAGCTGTTTTATGGTCGTCTATTGGGTCCATGGGGATTTGGTGAAAGCCTGAAGCGAGGTCGAAGGTTGAGAAATATTTAGCGTTTCCTAACTGGCCTAGTATGTCGTTTATGTTTGGCAGGGGATACGCGTCGCCTATGGTTTTTTCGTTGAGTTTTCTAAAATCTATAACCATTCTCCATCTTTTGTTACCTTCCGCACCTGGTTTTTTAGGTACGATCCACACGGGGGAGTTATAAAGAGAGGATGATGGTCTGATGATATTTTGGTCTAATAAGTCGGAAACTTATTTCTGTATCTCGTCTTTGTGGATGATTGGATATCGATATTGTTTTACTTTGATTGAAATGTTGTCTGTGGTTGGAATTGAATGTTTTGTTAGAGGCGTATGTGGTAATTTTTCGCCTGGTAGGAAAAATAGGTGGTTGAATTCTGTTGTAAGTGCGAGTATAGATTCTTTTTCTTCGTTGTTTAGGTGATCCAGATGCATCAAATTTTTAAGGATCGTTAATCTTTCGGATTTGTTGTTATTATTATTGGCAGTTATAGCAGCGTTAGGTCCGATTGTGTCGTTTATTGTCAACACGTTTAGTTTTCCGTGCGTATCCTGAGTTGGGTTATGAGTTTAGTATCGTAGATTTTTACTGTAATATTTGTGTTATTGAAGGTTGAGATCATTATTTTCAAAATGTTATCCCATTTTTGTTTGCTCAGTTCGTCAGATAGGTCAGGAATTGAGATTGATTTTTGTGTTTTGCGTTAGTAGATGGTTTTTTAGGGTATCGAGTGTTTTCGTAATCATTATATCGTCTGTGTCACTGTAATATGTTTCCATGATTATTGAGTGGTATAATACTTGTGAGGTGTTAGGGATTATATCTTTTATAGTAGCTCCGACTATACTATTTTTCGCGTAGGTGATGAGTTCGTACTCATTTAGATTGCAAGCTTCTAGTAATTTGACTGAAATTCCTCGTAATATTTGGAATTTTTGCGGTATGAAATGAATGATTGCGCCTGTAGAATTGTATATGTCGTCGTGAGTTTTTGAGAATTGTTTAAGCGCGGGGCGATCTGTAGTAGTTTTTCGTGTGAGTGTACTAAATGTTTCGAGGACAGGTTCTAGGGTTACTGTCGGCACTCTTATTTCGACAGCTGATTCGTTTGAGTTTATCGCGTATATGCATCCTCGACCGTTTCTATTTGTCAGGAGTGCTTTACCGCAGTGGATATTGTGACCTAGATTGATTGTATCTACGTAACCTTGATTGATTTCTGAAATTACGATTTTAATAAGAATTACTTGAGCGGTACGGCCTGGTATTGTGATGGTCTCGGCGATTGTATGTGAATTGTGTTTTTGGAGTTCGAAGGGAATTACTGTATCTGTCAGAGTTAGCGTATTGGATTTGTAAGAAATTAGAGCTTTTTCTTTGGATAGCAAGGGTTGTCCGATAATGCCATCTTGAGCTATTGGGAAGTCGTCGGGGACAATATGAAATTCATGGTAATTGTCGTTGATTTTTAATTTGAGTTCAGCTAAGGTACTAATAAATCCGTCTGTTATTCTCGTCATTTTTCGCGTTTCATTTTCGTCACGTTTTGTTTTCTCTTTTAAGCAATTGAGTTTAATGATATTTATGTCTGCACCAGTGTCTATTACAAATTTTGATTTTGTTTTTAATTCTGTTATATCGATTTCAATGACTGGTAATAGTTCGTTTATTGATTTTGATTCTGTCTCGAAGAAATGATTTATTGTATCGTTGAACGCTGTTGTGTTTGTTCTGGATCCGACGGCGCGTTCTTCCGGCGGACGGTGTTCGAGTTTAAAGGAGGCTGTGTTTGTTGGTTGCGTGAGTTATTGTAGGCGCGTTTTCTACAATATTCGATTGTGTGTCCTTGGCGTTTACAGTAATTACAAGATATTGAGGAATATTGCCTGTTTGATTGATTGGACTGTTGTGGTTGATCAGATTGTTGCTGTTGATTTGACTGTTGTGATTGGTTAGGTTGCTGTCGTTGATTTTTGGCAGAGCGGCACTCGTTTAAGGTGTGACCCTGTCTTTGGCAGTATGTACAGTATTCAGCTTGTTTTATGTCACGGGCTTGGGTATAACAAATGTCTTTTGTGTGACCTCTGCGGTTACAGTAAGTACAAGTTACAGGATTTTGATTAGGTTCGGGTCGTTGGTTTGGATTCCGAGGAGTAGATGGTTTTTGAGGGTGGTTGTTGAATCGTCTGTTTGGTTGTGTGTTTGGGGGTTGTGATTGGTTTTGTTGTGATTTTTGGTTATTACCGCTATTATTTCGATTTTCATACTTTTGATTATTGCTATTATTGTTACGGTTAGTGTTATTTTGACTATTATTACTGTTGTCAAGGGGGTTGCGATTTAAAAATTCTTTTTCTCTTGTAAGGGCTATTTCAATCGCCTGGGCCAAAGTGGTCGGGTGTGTACCAGCCACTCTGAACTCTAAATCGGGAATTAGGCCTCTGACGAAGTATTTCAATACATTGTCTTGAATTGCCGAAATCATGCTAGTCGTGTCTGTGTTGGTGAGTGAATTGTTGATGGCTTGTATTGTGTTGTAGAAGATATCTTCGACTTTAGTGCTATAATCCAAAACACGTTGGTTGCTCTTTTGTTTAACATTGTTCAACTCGGTTTGCCATTCGAATATGGTCTTTTTAGGTAGAAACGCTCTTTTTAGAACTGCTAAGATTTCGTCAAGGGTATTATATTCTTTACTACCTAAATAGGATTCTGCGGTTCCGTAAATTTCAGTTCGTACCATTGGCATTAATATCGGATTTTGTGATGGTTTGACAACAGGTTTCGCATTCTCGCAGCTTCTAATGAAGTTATTTATTACACGTTTCGACCGTCAAAGTATTGAATCGTATCAAGTATGTCTTTAAGAGACCAATATAGAACTTTTGTTTGCGTTTCAGATGGGGATTCACTGTCTGTCATTTTGGCGATATGTGTGTTGGATTATTTCGACCTAAAACTGTGTGCTTAGTGTAAAATTGAAAGTAACTTACAAGCTGATGATCAGAATTAGAATGATTTTCATTCTGGATACGAATCTGTGTCGGTGTTTTTTGGGGGTGGAGTTGTTGTGTAGAACTGCGTTGGATCTAGGATGCCGACTCACAATCAGAGAGCAGTCATAACAATTCGCGCTATACGATAGTGGTAACGTTAAAAATCCTAATAATAATAATAGTAATAATTCGAGCGACGAACACTACAGGGGGTAACAATAACACGAGATTTGCTCGTATCCACAGAGTCAGAACTTGGGAATATATGGTGTGGGGACTCACATAATTCCTCATACGCCCGCTACGCGGCTACGCCTAGCTACATCTCTCTCGCTAGTGCTAGGACGTATATATACCGGTTCGTATATACAGGGTGAGCCAAAATGAGGTATTTTCCTTATACCAGTGGGTTCCTAGTGAAAATCTAAGACGGAAATTATTAATGCTAAAATATCGAGGGTGAAGCCGTTTAAAGTTAGCCAATACAAGAGCAGATACGAAACTATCTCAGGGCCGCTGATCGT